>JACCGJ010017336.1:0-131321 GCA_013407085.1 Atriophallophorus winterbourni
CGAACCAAAGAGGGAGATTAGAAACGTTTAAAGCCGGTAATGTGCATATAATATGTTGTGATTGCTGGATTGTGGAAACTTTACTTATGGAAAAATCGCTCATGGTGGGGTTTTAAGTGAGTTTTCCAAAAAAATAAGCCAAAAATTGACAAATACGAAGATATCGTAAATGCAAAAAAATTGCAGTTTGTCGAGGCTCACCAATTATGTAGTGGACCAGAAATATAAGTCTAGCACTACACACAAAAATGGCAAAAAAATTGGAAAGGACTCACTGAAAGACCAAGAGAGCAAATGTCCAAACAAAGATCCGTAACGTCCAACGATAGCGAAGTAATCCACACAGGAAAATCCAGGAAATGGAATCCAAGGTGCAGATAGCGCTAAAATGTTGGATATTCCGTTAATCACAGTTCCAGCACAAAGTGGCGCACACAGACTTCGCAATCACGGAAGAAGACAGAGTCCGAGTTCGAAATTGTATTGACCGCCAAAAAGTATATTGTACATGCATTGATACAGATGAAGTGTACATGGCCAAAAAAATGAATAATCATACAAGGCCAAAAATTGTATGTACAAAATACGAAGTGGAAGCAGTTCACTACACCTTACTTTCCAGATATTCGGAAACAAGAACGTGTGAAAAGTACGAACTGTATACTCGATATCGAAGTGCCGGGTGCTCAACCGCATACCGTCGAAGGAAATCTGGGCGCGTGATTGGCTTTTAGCCACCTTCAGCCCTGTGCAACTTGAACTTGAACTTGAACTTGATCAAAAAAGAACGAACCGCGTTTCTTCTTCTTCTTCTTGATAGACGACAGGGGGTCAAGCCCTTGTAAGCCGCATCTCTTTATATCAGCAACCTAGTCCAGGAGAACCTCAGTTGAAGAAATCCTGTCCAGTGTTGTTCAGCTTCGCCGTGATTACAGGCAACACCTTATCCAAAAGTTGCTTGAATTGGTTTTCAGAGCTCGCTGAGATAACCTCTTCCGGAAGCGCATTCCACAAGTTAACAATTCTCGTTGAGAGCGTGAATCCCTGTGATAGGCGTAGTGTCCTTTGCTTTTGAAGCTTTAGAGCATGGCCACGGGTTCTTGAGTCCGTCACGAGAGGGAAAAACTCGCGCAGCTCGTCACCATAAGCTCCCAGTAATATGCGACGAGTTAGCAGCAGGTCGTAGCGCACACGGCGAATACTGAGCGACATGAGGTTGAGGCGTTGAACTCTCCACATAAGGAATTGATTTCAATCCTTGTATTCGTTTCGTCGCCCGCCTTTGCAATTTTTTCAACTGGTCACGTTCTCCCTTTGTTTGAGGATAGGTGGCTGGCAAACCATATTCCAAAACTGGTCTCACGTATGTGGAATAAAGAATGCGAAACATTTCTGGAGTAATCGCCGAAAACGAACGACTAATAGCCCACCATGCGCGGTTTGCAGCAGCAGCTTTTCTGTTCGTATCCTCCTTGGATTTAAGCGTCCGAGTCACAATTGTACCCAGGTCACGTTCAGTATCAACCCACTTCAGTTGATGATCCCCGAGGAAGTATGCACCTTCAGGCGTGCTTGGCCCCAAAAGCATTACAGCTCATTTCTGTCGGTTTACAGGAAGCTGCCATATTACCGTCCAATCAAGCAATTTGTTCAATTCGTTCTGGAAAATGTTATTATCAGCAGAAGAGCTTACTGTACCCCAAACTTTCAGATCATCCGCTTCTCGGTTTCTCATACCGTAGGGTCGAACACGTTGTTGTTTTTCTAGTAGTTCCGGGTAAACAGAGGTAAGGGTTTCATGCGATGACTTCGGCACTATTTACACTGATCGCGACGCATCGTTGCGGTCTTCCGATGTTACATCCGAGGTTCTTTGTTCGATGTTTGTATCGAAGTCAGGATTATCACAAAGGTCTATTGTCGGTTCTCGAACTGTTGGGACTAAACGGCGGAGTGATATAGTTTCCGTTCTGCCATCTTGATGAGCAACTCATGAGTTCCACTTCTTCCACCAACGGTTGATCAGTATCAGTATCACAGGGTGATAGTCGACCAAGTCAAAACGAGTGCCCAGATTCTTTCGGAGGTGTACTTGAAAACACCCACCACTACCAGGATTGATTCGTAAGTAACACAGGCGTGTGTAACTGTGAATGGAAGATGGGAGAGGTCTCATCACCGAAAGGTGAGATAGTTAATTCATGTTGAATGTCCAATCGAATGAAAAGACGATGGACAGCCGTTTATTTCAACAAATATGAAACATGAAAAAGAAACGCTTTTTGTGTTTCAAAATGATTTTCCGAATATTTTTGTGGTTTTTGATCATAAATATGGAGGGATTTAGTCGTAAGGGTAATGCTCCGGGAAGAGCATCTGCCACCGTTCGTCCAGCCCATGTTTGAACGCAATTACTGAAGTTGCCATGATTAGTTCTGCGGGAAGTGAGTTCCACGCGTTTAATATACGGATGCTAAAGAAGTTCGTTCTGGAGTCGGGCCTGGTGTGCTGTTTACTTAGCTTAAGACTGTGCCCTCGTGTACCAACCAAAGGAGATAACCGAAAGAAGTCATCGAATTCGAGACAACTTAATCCTTTGACAACCTTAAAGGTCTCTATAAGATTCCCCCTAAATTGCTCCTCCTAAGCGAGAAAAGTCCTAGTGCTAATAGACGAATTTCATAATTGGTGTATGATAACCCCTCGATCATGCGAGTGGCCAGCTTCTGTACCTTTTCTAGCTGCACGATATCCTTCTGGTAATACGGCTTCCAAGCCTGGATACAGTATTCTAAATATGGCCTTACTATTGCCTTGTAGAGGCGATAGCACCTCCGCTTTTCTGCAAGTGAGGGCTGAACGTAGTCTAAAGAGTTCCCTCGTGGCCCTTTGAGCCACAGCAGCACATTGGTCAGCCCACTTAAAGCTTGCGGAGACTACGATTCCTAGGAACTCCGTGTGAGCTGAGGGCGTAGAGACAATCATGTTGCCTGCCAGTTTAGAGAGCACGTGACTCTTATCTAGGCTAAGGGGAAGGTCCCACTTAACCGCCCATGCTGTTACAGCTTCCACGTCACTTATCAGATCGGAGTTTTCCGACCTACCGACAATTTTAACGTCGTCAGCAAACATATAACAGGGTGAGCGCAGTTGGTTGGCTAGATCATCAGTGAAGATTAGGAACAGCAACGGCCCTAAGACTGAGCCCTGGGGAACCACACTCGTTATATGCGCACTTGCGGAGTAAGTATCATCTACCCTGACAGTAAAGGAACAGCCGCTAAGGAATGCTCGAATTCATCCCAGAAGGTTCCCTGATACTCCTATGGCTGAGAGTTTGAGAAGCAAGAGCCTATGGTTGACTGAATCAAAAGCCTTACTAAAGTCGAGATAGAAGACTTCTACAGCTATACCATCATCCATCCTCTTAGTAACCTCGTTTAGAAAGCTCAACAAATTTGTCAGACATGGCCTACCTTTTAGGAAGCCGTGTTGTGCGGCATTTAAAAGATTGTTTGGTTAGATATCCACAAATTTTATCGCGGATCAACCTTTCCATAACCTTACATAGTACACTAGTGATGCTAACCGGGCGGTAATTTTTGACCGCCAAAGAAGCTCCTCCCTTATGGATAGGCACTACAACGGCTGTTCTCCAGTCCAAAGGAAGGGTATCCTGACTGAAGGATGATGTGAAAAGTTCTGTGATCGGCACAGCTAATATAGGAGCTAGCAGTCTGATCATTCGTGGATGGATGCTATCGGGTTCTGCCGACTTGTTGTATGCTAGGCTGGCCACTATAGTCTCGACATTGTGTACCTCGAATGTAAGGTCAGTGCAGAGGGGGCGATCAACGAGTACACATTGAAGTGATGGCGCAGAGGCGTTCGAGTTATAATCTTGGCGTTGTACGCCTTGAAAATGCAAGGAAAACAACTGAGCCTTTTCAGTGCTTGCAATGACGACTGAGCCATCGTCTCTTCTCAAGGTACCTACACCTTTTCGTGTTGACCCTTTAGATTGAACGTAGCTGTAGTAACGTTTCGGATGAGTATGGGCCTCTTGAGCAAGTCTTTTTTCGAAAGAGATCTTTGCTGCACGTATCTTGGAAACAGCTATATTTAGATAACCGATCGCATCGCTGCAGGAGAACCGAACATGGCGTAGTTAACCAACAAGCAAAGAAGCCCCAGAACAAGAAAGTCGAGCATACTGAAACATACGTTCATGAGGTGTGTGGTTCATAGATGTGCACAGCAATGACCTGAGGCTGCGCAGAGCAGCCGGTAAAACAGTCTCCCAACGAGTTGTCGGTAAATTATGAGTTTTCAAAGCAAGGCTAATTGTTTTCCAAAGTGTACCGTTGAGACGTTTGACCTGACAGATGCCTTGTGGCTGTGTGGCTCATGTCGATTTCTTTTTCAGTCAGAAAGTTTTAAGTTCGGAAGACAATAAAGATGACCCCCTATCAGAGTGCATATAGGTAGGCATCCAGAACAAAGTAAAAAGTTGTGTGAAACAGCCAATCACAGTAGCTGATGACGTATCCGCACATGGAAAGACAAAGGCAATCGAAAGAATTCGTCTATTAATGTTAGCAAATAGCGATTTCGAGTACTTGAATGTAAAGGACCTTTGAATTCTATACTTCAACGCTCAAAAGGCTGTGGCTTTAATAAGGGTACTAGAAGACTTGAAAAACCTTGGCTTTAGTTCGGCACACCCTGCCATTGGTAATGACTCGTTTGACATCCTCCACAGTATAAGGCAGATTTTTGCACCGGACGAAATGAAACATTCGGGTAACTCCTGGATGGCAGAATGAGTTTTTCAGTTCCCTCAGTTGTTCAGGGTTCGAAATGGACACACAGACGTTACGTGATAAAGTGTCCGCGACATGGTTTTTCTTACACTGTCGATGAATAGCATCATACTTGTATTCGGAAAGCTCGATTTTCCGGCGCTGTATCTTTGCTTTTTTATTTTAATCTTTTGGCCGCCACAATACATAAATGTAACAGCGCTGGTCAGTGACTAGTTTAAATGGTCTACCAAGTAGATAGTGCCTCCATTTCCTAATGGATTCAACAATGGCGTATGCCTCCTCTACAGCCGAGTGATTATTTCGCTAGGATTGAGTGTCCTCGGCTTTTCGAAGTTGTATTCAACTTCGTCCTGGCAACTCCTGCGACCGCATAACTATTCCTTTTGTTCCATTGGTGTCATGGATAAGGAGCACTTGCAGCAAAGGCAGCAAAATGTGCAATCGTGCAGCATTTCTGTGCTGTGCGGCTAACATCGTGCTAAATTGATTGGCCAACGGTAGTGAGCTGCATGCTGAAACACGCTAGAGTCTCACTACCATTTCTATTTCCCCCCTAATATCTGTCTAGGCCTGGGCAACCTGACAGTATTTTAGCCCACGTGCAGTCTCTGACTGCGCGGCACTTTGTCTGCAGCAGGCTTGTGCTTTCACACAAGGCAAAGGCTAATTCTCCATATTGAACGACCCAGGCATACATCTCAACGTACTAATGAAAAGGACACTCCATTCCGCCTATGTGGATAGTTACACGGGAAGCATCAGATACCGGTTAAAAGCTATGGCTCGAGTTGCGTGAAGCTCAGCGCCTGGGGCTGCCTTCTGCTGTGCACGGATGTGCAATCGTGCAGCATTTCTGTGCTGTGTGGCTAACGTGCTAAATTGATTGGCCAACGGTAGTGAGCTGCATGCTGAAACACGCTGTGTCGTATTATTTTCCATACCTTTCCTTATTTATAAACACACACGTATATTAAACATATTGTACTGCTTTACTTCGTTAACAGTTCTCTTTTCTCGTTACAGTCTATATGCCCAAATCTATAGTTGATTAAAGCCTTTCTATCAGGCGTTATCTTCTCAATCGTTTGGAAGTATCATTCACTCTATCTCGTTACAATTTAATCAACTATAAATGGATCGTTTACTCAGACCTGATCGCTTGGACGCCGATCCGAACGCTTCAAACGCTGCCGACTCCTGGGAGCATTGGTTTTACACATTCAGCAATTTTCTTGAAATCATAGAATCGCACAAACCAGACAAACTCAAAACTTTGATTCATTTTCTGTCGCCTTCTGTGTACAAACTTATATCTCAATGCACAACATATGAATCGGCCGTAGCCACTCTTCAGTCCCTATACGTGCAACCAAAAAACGAAGTGTTCGCACGACATGTTTTGGCGACCTGCAAACAAGCACAAACCGAAAACCTCGACCAGTTTGTTCAGAGATTGCACACATTCGCTAAAGACTGTCATTTCAAATCCGTGAGCGCTACTGAAAATCAAAATGATGCAACGCGTGATGCGTTTATTTCTGGATTGCTATCAAATCCTATCAGGCAACGTTTGCTGGAACATAAATGTCTCGATCTACAGACAGCTTTCGATCAAGCAAAGTCGTTGGACTTGGCTCAGCAACAGTCTAATTCATATGCATCGTCAGCTCCTGCCATTACTTGCAAAGCATCTCCCAAGGAAACCATAGACCTCGATACCTCTAAGTCGGATACAACCTTGGCAACTGCTCACTCAAGGCTTCCAGGTAATTGTTTCTTCTGTGGATATGATCGACATCCACGTCACAAATGCCCTGCTAGAGAAGCCGTTTGTAAATCATGTGGCAAGAAGGGACATTTCATCAAAGTTTGTCGTTCTACAAACTTTGTCAAACATAATGCTCCTGCTTGCGCATTTCTTGCATCAGCCATTGCCACAGCTGCCGTGCCAACCAGTTTAAAGAAAGCAATTACTAAAATCCGTGTCAATGGTATAACGCTCCATGCCCTGGTTGACACCGGAAGTTCTGAAAGTTATGTATCTGAAGAAATAATACGTGAACACAAATGGCCGGTACTAGAGTCTAAAAATCAAATCGTTCTGGCTTCTACATCAATGACAAGTAGTACCAAAGGTCACTGTTTCGTTTCCATTATCCATAAAAACAATTCTTATGATAATGTTAAACTATCTATTCTTCCTGACCTTTGTGCTGACGTATTATTAGGTCATGATTTCCTTCAACGGCATCAGATGGTAGAAATTCCTTTCGAGGGGATTCAACCCCCTTTTTCCTTGTGTGGCCTCTCTGTTGCCACTCTACCACCGATTCCACTTTTTGTTCATCTCGACCCATCATGTCGGCCAATATCCACTAAATCGAGGCGACATAGTCACAGTGACGAACTATTCATCCAGACTGAAGTTAACAAGTTGCTGAAAGATGGCATAATTGAACCATCTCAGTCACCCTGGCGAGCACAGGTTTTGATCACAACTAACGAACGCCATAAAAAACGCATGGTTGTTGACTACAGCCAAACCATAAATCGCTTCACATACTTGGATGCCTATCCTTTGCCTCGCATTGATGATTTAATTGATAAAATCTCTCATTACCGTGTCTTCAGCACAGTGGATCTTCAAAGTGCTTATCATCAGATCCCTATAAAAGACAATGAACGTGAATACACCGCGTTTGAAGCATGTGGCAACCTGTATCATTACAAACGCATACCATTCGGTGTTACGAATGGGGTCGCCTGTTTTCAACGGGTTATGGATGAACTTATTCGTACTGAGTCACTTCAAGGCACATACGTTTACATTGATGACATCACAATTTGCGGAGCGGATAAGAAAGAACATGATATTAATTTGAGCAAGTTTATGCAGGTGGTGGAAAAGTATGGTTTAACTTTGAATCGTGACAAGTGCGTTTATGGTGTCGAACAAATCAAATTACTTGGATACGAAGTGTCAGCAGGAACAGTAAAACCGGATCCAGAACGCTTCGAAGCGCTGCTGAAGCTTCCACCTCCAACCGATTCGAAAGCCCAACAAAGGGTTGTCGGCATGTTTTCATATTATTCCCAGTGGTTTTCAAAGTTTTCCGACAAAATCCATCATCTGACTCACAATCAAACATTCCCCCTGTCAGGCAAGGCTATGGAGGCATACAACACATTAAAATCTGAATTGGTTCAAGCATCTCTGTTTTCTATCGATCGTAATGTCCCTCTCGTCGTTGAAACCGACGCCTCAGACATAGCCATTTCCGCAACCCTTAACCAAAGCGGCCGCCCGGTAGCCTTTTTCTCTCGAACTCTATCTCATTGTGAACGCAATCACTCAGCGGTAGAGAAAGAAGCATGTGCAATCGTCGAAGCCATCCGGAAGTGGCGGCATTATCTCATCGGATGTCATTTCAAGTTGATCACAGACCAGCGTTCTGTCGCCTACATGTATGATTCCAAAGCTGCAAGCAAAATTAAGAACGATAAAATCCAACGTTGGCGCATAGAGCTTTCCCAGTTCTCATATGACGTGGTCTATCGTCCTGGTCCAAGCAACACGGTAGCGGATGCGTTATCTCGAGGTTTTTGTTCAAGCATTCAATCTCTCACACATTTGAAAAGCATTCATGACTCACTCTGCCATCCTGGCATCACTCGCTTGTTCCATTTTGTGAAATCAAAAAATCTACCTTTCTCCGTGGATAATGTAAAAACTGTCATTCAACAATGTACCGTTTGCTCACAGTTGAAACCAAAGTTCTACTATCCCTCTAATGACCCTCTGATTAAAGCAACCAAACCGTTCGAGCGCCTTAGCGTCGATTTTAAAGGACCTATTCCATCTTCCACACGCAATCACTATTTACTGACCGTAATCGATGAATTTTCACGTTTCCCTTTTGCGTTCCCCTGTGCAGATATGACCAGTTCCACAATTATTTCCCGTTTTATCGAACTATTTTCAATTTTTGGTATGCCATCCTATATCCACTCTGACCGAGGACCTTCTTTCATGTCTGCTGATGTTAAAGCTTTCCTCCACTCTCGAGGAATTGCCACCAGTAGAACTACTTCATATAATCCTCAAGGAAATGGACAGGTAGAGCGTTTGAACGGTACACTGTGGTAAACAATCTCTCTCAGTTTGCGAAACCGAGGGCTTAGTACAGAGCAGTGGGAACAGGTGCTCCCGGATGCACTTCACGCGGTACGGTCACTTCTATGCACCGCTACTAATGCCACTCCACACGAACGTATGTTTCTGCACAATCGCAGATCGCCTGCCGGTACTAGTCTCCCGAATTGGTTATTGGTACCCGGACCGATACTCATTCAGAAGAATGTTCGTAATTCGAAGTATGATCCGCTCGTAGAGGAAGGCGAACTGTTGGAGTGCAATCCCCAGTATGCGCACGTACGTTATCATGATGGCCGTGAGGAAACCGTCTCATTGCGAAGATTAGCCCCAGTAGATAAATCACTGCAAGCAACTAGCTCCGAACCAGTGGACTCACCCCCCGAAACTCTTGATTGTGACACACCTTCAAATACTCCTATCGAAAAGAATAATACCGAACAACTCATCACGCAGCAACAAAGAGTCAGACCTTACTGTCTCCGAAATCGAGAGGCGTGACTTATTATAACATACATTTCTTTCCCGCCGGGAAGAATGTCGTATTATTTTCCATACCTTTCCTTATTTATAAACACACACGTATATTAAACATATTGTACTGCTTTACTTCGTTAACAGTTCTCTTTTCTCGTTACAGTCTATATGCCCAAATCTATAGTTGATTAAAGCCTTTCTATCAGGCGTTATCTTCTCAATCGTTTGGAAGTATCATTCACTCTATCTCGTTACACGCTGTACTCTCACTACCATTTCTATTTACCCCCTCTGTCTAGGCCTGGGCAACCTAACAGTATCTTAGCCCACGTGCAGTCTCTGACTGTGCGGCACTTGGCCTGGATCAGGCTTGTGCTTTCATACATACTGTGCGAGAAATCTTCAGGTCTCATTGGAAGGCTACCGACTGCCTCAATATGTGCAGCTCCCAGTTAATCAGATACCGTCTCTTCACGACCTGCTATCATCATTGGGTGCGTAGGTATTAGGAACCAACCCGAAAAACAAGGTGTATTTATCCGCATCAGCGAAACGAATTGCTACCGAATACATATCAACTCTGAATCTGGGAACCTAGAACATGCGGTCTGGCTTTTTGGATTTCTCGACGTCTCGAACATCAGAGACGCAAGAAAATCAGCTGTTATTAACAATGAGCTAAAAGGCCGTAGGTCGACATGGCTGCCTTGTGAGAGACGCAGCTACCAGATGTTGGTGTGTTAACAGAAATAGATTACACATTTTTGGAAAGAGGGATCTGATGAGCCTCAACTGCATGAATTTGGTTTTGCCTTGGAAAACTGTCCTCTAAAAGTAGTAGAACCAAGAAGCAGCGGAAGCGAACGAATTTGGTCAACGTTTATGCTCCGTCTAAAAAAGACGCTTTTTATCCTACTCTCACAACAGTACTTAAAATGGTGCCACTGTAAACCTGTAGCGGTATTGGGTGATTTCAATGTCACAGTTGGTGCAGATGACGAGTTTTGTTCAAACTATATTGGAAAGTTTTGGGTATGTAGAACAAGTGGAACTGTAAAACACCTTTCGAAATTACGCATACAGATTAGTCTTTGTGACTTTAACACTCTTTCAAACAAAGCCACAGCTTAAATTCTCTTGGCTGCATCTTCGGTCGACGCAGTTTTATTAGCTTGATCACGTTCTCGTCACAAGATCATGTCAAGGCGCAGAATGCAACACTGACCATTTACTGGTTTGCGAAACTGAAACTCCTACCAGATTCTGTGCATAAGTGGTAAGCGGTCATCTGGCGTTCTTAAAACGTGCCTCGATCATCGCAAACGAGCTCGCATCAGCGTTTCTCCCTGTCTGTTTACTCTTTTTCCGAACATCCGTTTGCAGGCATTTATATTAGCAACGCGATGCTGCCACAGAGTGCGTGCAATCCTAAGCAGGCGTCGGGTATCAAAAACAGAAAGCCAACTAACAACTTTGATAGATCAGGTTTCACAACTATAGGGACGCGTAGCACACACGACTGCTCTGTACACTGGAAAGTGAGATCGGCTCTCGCATTGCGAGAGCTCGCTTCGCGTTCACCAGTCTAGGTCATCTCTGGAAGCGGTCTGACGTGAGTTTAAGACTCAAGGGAAGAGTTTACCTGGCCTCAGTCAGGTCGGTCTGGCTTTACGGGTGCGAGAGCTGGGCAGTACGCGCAGAGGAGCTCCGGCGCTTGGAGGTGTTTGAACATCGATGTTTACGGGGGCTTGCACGGGTGTGGTGGCAACACCGCACTAGCAACGTTGAAGTGAGGCACCGTGTTGTCGGTGTGGACAGCCTGATGCTACGAGACGTAATCGACGGTTCCCGTCGCCGCTGGCTAGGGCATGTCTTGAAAATGAAGCCTGAGCGCCTACCCTTCCGTGCGCTGCGTGTGTCGGTTGGCCCAGGCTGGCGGCGGTGTTCAGGTGGACAACCGCTGACCTGGAAGAAGGCCTTAAAACGCTTGACGTCGGGTTTAGCTCGGGTCAAACGAACGCGGCTTCCCGGGTGGGGTCCAAGGTTGGCGAAGGTTATCAAACGCTACACCGTGTGATCAAGTCTTTGACACAACCGCCAGGAGAGATATAACTGCTAAGGTAAACGAAGCTATCGGCTAGTTCTAGATTAGCAGAGGAGGAGAGCCGCTTCATTGTGTACTCCTTAGCGCTAAGCACGTGCCTTGAATGTGTAAGTAACGGGTGATCCAGGGTTTGTTGTATTTGTCATGATTGTTACTTGTTTGTGATGTACACCTATACTAACGTGACTTCCTTTTGAACTCAATTCGGATCAGATTCTACAACGTTACAGTATTACATGAGGCACGTCTCCCAAAAGTTTCATTTCATCCGCGTACTCCAGATGGATAGCCTTCTCACCTGGTAGAATTTCAACTCTCACGCCCCTTAAATAAGCTAACTCATTCCTCACGACATCGTTGATTGTAAAGTTGAAAACGAGAGGGCAACCCTGCCGGAAATACTTAGCAATGATTACAACCATCCGTTCGACCGCACCGTCTGAGGTTTGGCAGTACAGTGCTTTCAAGATCCAAACATGCTTCTTTTGCAGTCTATCTTTGAGCAGACAGTTGCAGAATTTACTGTAAGGATTTACAGTAAGGATGGCTCATAGTTTAGTTTATACCTAGACAGAAATGTGAGCATATTCAGTCTCCGAATTCAACCTGAGCAATCCATACATTGTCACAATCAATCAAACTACTGGACGTTGCCTACCGGTCGGCGGAATCGAGTGCCGCTCAGATTAAGAATACCACGATATGTGGTCTACAAACTTACTTACTTTACTTTACTTTTGCGCGGCTGGCTCCACTGGTGGATTAGCCGGCTTCATTGATGTATCGGATCGCACCAGCCCACGCACGTCAATTGGAGGCGAGATCGTTGCATATTGTGATCCAGTCTCGTCCCCACCTGCGAACTCCGTAGACGGTACGCAGACCCAGGGTGTTTACATCCTCTTTCACAGTTGCAGACAGGTTTTCACTTGACCACCTTGCCGCCGACGCCAGGTGCGAACGGGTTTGGGGTCGAGGACGAGTTTTGGAAGTGCTGTGTCTGTCTTTCGGAGGACGTGGCCAAACCATTACAGCCTTCGCCGTTGTATGTGAGCGGAAAGTGGAGATAGTCCGCTGCAACGCTCTCGTACGGCTGCGTTAGATACTCGGTCAGTATATCGGATGCCCAAGATTACCCTGGTGGTCTACAAAACGCGTAGTTTTGCTCGCGTAATTGACGGATTTACTTCATATAACTTCGACCATGTCTTTTCTTCACGGATCGGCTTTTCCCGTTTGTTACTTAATCGGTGAAGCAACCTTGAGGCCATTTTAATGAGACACTGAAACGAGACTGATGATTTATCCATTGCCAACGAAATTTTTCCTGTTTATGTTGTTTAATATGTTTGCACAGATGTGCAATCGTGCAGCATTTATGTGCTGTGCGGCTAACATCGTGGCCACCGGTAGTGAGCTGCATGCTGAAACACGCTGGAGTCTCACTACCATTTCTATTTCTTTTGTCATATCTGTCTAGACCTGGGCAACCTGACACGCGCAATCTCTGACTGTGCGGCACTTTGCCTGGATCAGGCTTGTGCTTTCACACACACACAATATGTTTGATTCTGATAAACTGTTGGTTTTTTAACTTGATTCGGACCAATTCATTTTTTCACCTGAACAATTGTTAACACTCACTGTTTAAATTTCAGCTCATCATTGAAGCATGAAAAAAATTTTCGCACGACTTGCTCAAAGTGAACTTGATGGATCTGCACTGCACACCAGTTCTAGCTTGCATCAGAATACTCATTCCTCCTCGTTTATTGGACGTCAATTCCATGTTGGCCATTTATCCGTCATTGTTGATGAAGTAATTGCGGAAGGTGGGTAGTTTTTATCAGTACCGGGGATATCACGGTTGTATCCCCTATCGATGGCTGACTGCCACTAAACCGACGTAGGTTTGAGCATAAAAACTTGTACTTCTGATAAAGTATAGTAAAACGTATTTAATGCTTCCATTCGGGTACCCCAGCAACGATCAAGAATCGTGAATGCGTAAATCGATGTCCACACGAGAGTATTTTTATATAAAATATGAATTCAGATGGCTGGAGTTATCTAAGGTACCACATATTCTGGCCGCATTCAAGTTTAAAGAGATATCTTCAAGTTCTTCCGGCCTAGACATGAATTTGAAGTATTATGAAAACACAAGCTTGAATCCAGATTAAGTACCGTACAGTCCAAAACTACGTGTGGGCTGAGATTCTATCAGGTTGCCTAGACCTAAACAGATGTAAGAAAGAGTAAACAGCAGTGAGAATCCGGGCGTTTTTCCGCATGCAGCTCGCTTCCAGTTGCAAATCATTTAAGCCCATGTTCATCCTATGACTGTGCAACACTACCTGGATCAGACTTGTGATTTCATACATACATGCATACTGTTACTCGCAATGTAAATCCATACCAGAAATTGTAGGAAGCAATGTTGATGGCGAACTCACAAAGAGCTTTCCTCGTTATAAATTAAGACGATTGATTGGAGGCCTGGTCAATTAAAAAAAAGACCGGTGATCAATCATTAACCCAGAAGATTAACTTGAAAAGACTTACTTTTGGTGCAGATAAGGTTAAACCTGTGTGCTTGTTTAGACGTCAAGTATGAGAAGTCAGTATACGTCTCGAGATATAGTCAATAACAGCAATCTGTTATCTTCGATGAAAATAGTACATCGTTTCCATGCAACATTAAACCACGTGTCTGTTTTTTTAAAGAAACAACGAAAGAATATGGAATATACTTATCAATAAAAGTATACCGTTAGTCTTAATACACGGATGTGCAATCGTGCAGTATTTTGTGCTGTGCTGCTAACACCGTGCTAAATTGATTAGCCACAGGTAGTGAGCTGCATGCTGAAACAGGCTGGAGTCTCGCTACCATTCCTGTTCTATGTTCTTTCTCATATCTATTTAGGCCTGGGCAACCTGACAGTATCTTAGCCCACGTGCAGTCTCGAAATGTGCGGTACTTTGCCTGGATCAGGCTTGTGCCTTCATACCATTCATACCATAATGCCATGTAGCCCAATAAACTCCTGGCGTGTTCAGATACTCTCAAGTTGTCCAAGTTTGTGATTTGGAGAATGCATAACGGCAATTAAACTATAACTTATTATTCGTTACAATCATTTCAGTTAGCGTTACCTATGTAATCGCAGAATCATCATTTCTTCTTTAAAGTTTTCAGTAATTGTCTGCACGGTTACCCAAGTGTAGTATTCTCAATCACCCGGCTTGTATTTCTAGCTATTTCCCGTGACTACTATTTTACATTTTTCACTAAATGCATGAGCAGCGTGACAGTCAAAGCTATGAATTGAACGGATGTACGGTCGTATGGTACTTCTGTACTGCGCATCCCTCCCACATTCACTCTGAACAACTCTCCGTCTGTCAATCCCAGCTTTAGAAAAGACCGCACTGAACATGTTGGAACATTTTCTGTTCGCGAATTTACAGATCACTTTCTGAAACCACGGACCTCAGCTCACATCCGAGCCATGAATGTCAGAACTCTCAAACAAATAGGCCAGCAAGCTTTATTGGCTCTTACCTTAGATAGTCTATCTATTGATGTTCGCTGTTTATCGGAAACGCGCTTATATGACCCGTCTATAGTTACTGAACTTACTGCCCCAAACCTTTCAACTCGCTACTTTTTGCGCTGCTCTGGTGATTATGTAGCTGCCATTTCAGGACAGGCGGGTGTTAGTATAGTGCTGAATTCGCGTGCCGAATCCTGTCAGATCGATTGGATTCCTTGCAATAGCAGGATGTGCGCAGTTAGACTAGCCATTAATATTATACCAAACTCTAAATCTTCTAATCAGAGATGCTTGTTTATTGTAGCAGCTTACGCTCCGACTAACACCAATTCCGATGACGAGAAAAACGCCTTCTACGACGATCTTTATGCTCTTTTGCGACGTGCAAAAAGCTCCGATATTGTTGTCTTAGCGGGAGATATAAATGCCAGACTGGGTCGCTTAGATGCATCTGAATCGCAATTAGGTGGCATGTTTGGTCTTGAAGACCAGCGCACAGATAACGGTGAACGGTTTATACAATTCTGTGCACAATCTCGATTATTCATTGGCAGCAACTCCTTTTGCCATAAAAGATGTTAATGTGTCACATGGCGCTCGCCGGATGGAAGCCAACCTTCGGACCAAATCGACCATATCGCCATAAGTACTCGCTGGAGATGTTGCATTGAGGACTGCCGCTCCTTTTGGAATACCTACATAGATTCAAATCATGCTCTTGTGCGATAAAGTTCTCCGGCACGAAGCCTTCGAATGGGAAACGCATTATGGTCGAAAAATTCTCTCTGCCTGCAGTTCAAGACATTTATAGGACCACCTTGAGTAACTCACTCCCAGTTGCTCCGTGTGTAACAGCCGATGAAAGGTGGAACAAAATAGTTGGGATTATGCGAGCCGCCACAATAACAGCCTGTGAGACTACACAATCAACCCAAAAGTCCCACTGGATTTCACAACGCTCTATAGAAATTCTTCACCAGCGATGCCAAATACCACACTGTCCTGGGCACAATACAGAGCGTAGACGCGTGAGGAATGAACTTAAACGGAGCTTAAGACTAGACAGAGAAAAGTGGTGGCTAAATAAGGTCGAACAAATTGAAATAGCAAATAATGCCAACAAAAAAAGGAGTGAGTGAGACTATGGCTGAAATAGACGGTACTCTAATCACTAATAAGAATCGCCGCCTCTCACGCTGGGCCGAACATTTTGAAGAACAGTTCAGCTGGTCGCCTGCAACAGAATCATTGCCTCACTTGAAGCAGTGTGATCCTTGGTCTGTTAGCGTAGATCCCCCTAATGATTTAGAAATTAAAGCATATATCGAATCCATGAAACGATTCAAAGCCGCTGGCCCCGATGACATACCGCCTGTTTTGTTCAAAGAAGGTGGCCAAGTCCTAATCAGCACATTAGGCGATCTCCTTCGCGAAGTGTGGTTGTCAGAATCCGTCACTCCGAGTTGGGGCGAATCGGTTATCATACCTATATTTAAAAAAGGTGTACGAAGCTCATGCTCTAATCACCGTGGGATAAGTCTCACTCCCATCTTTACGAGATTATTAGTGACCATGTCTTCGAAGATTAACATCGCATTGGGAATCACAGATCCGAGAGCAGCAAGCTGGCTCGCGGCCTAACAGAGGCTGTGTCGATCACATTTTTACTCTTCGACGGATCTTAGAACTGCGGCACACTTATCGACAGCCGACGATAGTCATTCAGTCGATCGAAATGTCTTGTTTAACACTTTGCTGAGCAAAGGCGTTCCGTAAAAGTATGTCAACATACTATGTGCACTTTATGCTCATGCATCTGGATGTGTTAGGGTTTGCCACGAAATCTCACCCAAATTCCACACCACAAGTGGCATCCGACAAGGATGTCCGATTTCTCCGTTTTTGTTCAATTTTGTAATTGATGCAATTATGGAATTATGCAACGAAGGTGCCCCAGCTTTCGGAGTTCACATAATGCCAGGCGTCAAGCTTCTCGACTTGGACTATGCTGATGATATAGTTCTGCTTTTCGACTCGTACACAGATGCACAGGCGATACTGAACAAGCTATCTAGTATTGTGCCAGCATTTGGAATGCGTTTTGCATCCTCTAAGTGCAGTGTTCTGCTGCAGGACATCGACATATCGAACAACACTTTATTACTTGACTATCACGCACTTGAAATTGGAGATCGTTTTACGTATATCGGTAGTTGTATTAATAATTCTGCATCGTTAGATGACGAGGTCTCGGCACGCATTTCTAAAGCGACCGTAGCATTCCACAACCTAGGTCACCTCTGGCGTCAGAAAGGACTGTCTCTGTTACTCAAGGGTAGAGTCTATAAAGTGACAGTTCGGGCTGTGTTACTGTATGGGTGCGAAACCTGGACCTTACGTAAAGAACACATCCAGCGTCTCCAAGTATTTGACAACCGATGTCTCCGCAACATTATAGGATAGGTTATAATCGCATACGCACCGATGCTCTCCGAAATAAATTGTTCGGTAGTAATGTTAATAATGTTTTGCGACCGGTGCTGAGCTGTATGCGGAAATAAGCTATAGTCTCACTATGATTTCTTTTATGTGTATCGGTCTGGTCAACCTAAAAGTATCTTTGCCCACGTGAACTTCACCTGGATCAGGCTTGTGATTTCATACACATCTAGATGGATAACAAATGATGTAATGATAGACTCTTATTCTAACATCCAAAGGAGAAAGCCTAGCAAAAATTATGCTGATATCAATCTACTCATTCAACCTACCTAAGTATGTGCACAAGCCATTTGACCCTATGACAGGCTGCTGAAAACATTTGTTAGGATCTCAATAAATCTCTCACTAAACTTTCAAAACTTGATTTAGTACTTTAGTCGAACTTTAGGTACCTTACCCATTCTGCTTTTTATGAATTTCCAAACCCCAATTCTTCACAATCTCTCTGTTGTATGGTGCTTGATATTGGTGCAATTCTATATTAGATTTTGATCGAGGAGCTTGTTTTTCATCGCCCATAAATTTTATTTATTTATTTTATTTTAAAAATTGATTTTCGACCTCTTGATATCTTAGGTGGGTTCGGTACGGTTTTTCGTGTCCATTCAACCCTTGGAAAATCGTATGCTTTGAAACGCACCTGTGTGAACAGCCCTCAGAAGCTGGCCATTTGCAAACGTGAAATCACTATTGTGGTAAGTTTAAACTCGTCTGTATTTTCGATGTTTTGTTGATCCTTCGCCACACAGCCTGACTAGCCCAGCCGACGGACATGAGCTTTTGTAAACGGATGTACATATACCATATCTAAACTGTATATAAAGTTATATATGTTTTTTGCATCTTTCCCGTAAATTTTGGCCACTCGTTAATCAATAGTTGTACCTGGTCTCATCATTAATTTTATCAACTTCTCGGTTTTGTATATAATTTTCTGTTCGTTATGTGCTCCCACTATTACATATTCATGAACTGAAAACTGACAATCAGGCAGTAGCATACAGTAAGGATTGTTCATAGTTTAGTTTATACCTAGACAGAAATTTGAGAGTATTCAATCTCCGAATTCAACTTGATTGCCACAATCAATAAAACCACCCGACGTTACCTACCGTTCAGTATGGTTACTCAAGCAAGATATATCGTTAGCCACAGTACGGCCGGATCTAGAAGAAGAAGAAGAAAATAGCTTTACTTGTTTGAGCAAATTTTCAGCAAATATTAATTTAACCATACAAATTTCCAGAATACAATGTACTAATTTATAGTTTTATAGAAAACTTTGGATTGTTAGTCAAATTTTCAAATCCAAAATAGCTTTAAATTCGTCTACCAGCGACATCAATGGTTTTGATGATGAAATTTAAGTCTGCAGGATTTTCCAATCGTGCCTTTTCAGTATTCATTTGAAATTTCTTCAACCGGCGCAGCAAAAATTCCATGTTCAAAAATATAAAACGTGCATCACATTTAAAGCTTGCAAGGCGTAGAATATTCTTGGCTTATGTAGAAGCATGTTAAAAATAGCAAAAAAGGTTACTTGATGATAGAAAAATAGAACAAATGTGTGGAAAAATTAATTTTAAGCACGGCCGATTTAAAGGTTGTCCCAATTAACGGATGGACTTCGCAAAATGAAATTTGACGTGCCAGCATCTTTTTTGCAAGTGATTTAGCGATGGGGTTCACATGCCTATAGCTATTTTGCATCCAATCTCGATTTGTCGAATTGGTTGGAATTCTAAAATATTCATTTGCATACATTTCCATCATACACTCACACGACCGGTTTCGTGCTGTTTGCACTCGTCAGGTAGGGAAGTAAAATCAGGATCCGCATGCGCTTGAAACAGTGGAGGAATGGTAAACAAGTAGCGCTT
This sequence comes from Atriophallophorus winterbourni, assembly GCA_013407085.1. Lineage (NCBI taxonomy): Eukaryota > Metazoa > Platyhelminthes > Trematoda > Plagiorchiida > Microphallidae > Atriophallophorus > Atriophallophorus winterbourni. The sequence goes on from JACCGJ010017336.1 coordinate 19,503, forward strand.
GTATGCCACTGTTGGAAAAGGCTGTTACGATCATTCTGTTCAATTACATGTGTCCAAACACATGTTTACATGTTACATATGTGCGACTATCTCCTGGAGGATGAGTCGGCTTCAATGAAGATTCTTGGGAATTTGTGTACAAAGCGGCGTCCCCAGCACCACTCGGCGTTTGTTCGAGTCAGCCTTTTCACAACCAAGTGCAACCTGCAAGTCAGCAGGAAGTTGTCAGAAAGAGGTGGTGTGCACCAACTAACCGTCTACTAGACTCTGTTCCAGGTTTTTCCTCAGGGTCTTCTCCCGAAGCCTTTCCCGCGATCGGGTATTCCGTCAGGCAGCGGAGGTTTAAATTAGGGTTTGCCTTCCCTTAGATGAGACGCCTTCCCAGGCTAACGAGCTCCATCTGCAAACTGGTTTTCAGGCGCCAGTCACTCGCCCCCGACCCTTCTCCTGTTGGTAGAAGCAGTTCTGCCCGGCTCGGGGAGCTACTCGTGCAGGCCAGAAGCTGGACTTAGTTGTCAGAGGCTATTCGAGACACATGTTTAATGGAGTAAAACCCATAACCATGAACCAAAGTATTCATTTGCATGTATTTCCATCACACACACACACCCCACGACCGGTTTTGTGCTGTTTGCGCTCATCAGTTAGGGACAGTGAAGTCAGTATGCGCATGTGCTTGAAACAGTGGAGGAATGATAAACAAGTAGTGTTTGTATGCCACTGTTGGGTAAGGCTGGTACGACCAGCCTGTTCAATCAAGTGTCCAAAGACATGTTTAATGGGGTTAAACCCATAACCATGAAGCTGATGAGTGCAAACAGCACGAAACCGGTCTTGGGGTGTGATGGAAATGCATGCAAATGAATATTTTGGTTGAATTCTGTTTTGTTTTAGTTTTTGGTTTGTTGTTGTAGTCCTTAAATGCCATCTTAATAGATGCTCCATTGTGATGTTGTCTGTACGTTTACGATCAGTATTGCGTTGATTTTCGTTGAATTCCAATATATTTTTTCATTTTTATCTTTATGTATTGAAATCGACCATTTTGTGTCAGGTCGAGAACACTGCAGTGCGAAAAGAAGAATGAGAAACAACTGGTTCTTTATTCATCATGTCGCAGCACAACTTAAATTTCACCAGTGGTTTGAGATAGTTTTAACCTGGCCAAATAGAGACAACAAGCCTAAGAATAGTAAACCTGGATGCATAGTGGATAGAAACGAAAGTTGTGACTTTGAAATCATTTAAACCACCTCGGTAAAAATGTTCGGAACAAGTCCTGATGATGGTTAGACGCATCCCCGCGTATATTCCCAATAGCTGCAAATCTATTTTAACATTAGCATTGTGCTGGCTGCTAGTGCTGCTCGGGATATCATCGTCATGCATACTTACTTACTTTACTTTTACTTTTGTGCGGCTGGCTCCACGGGTGGATTAGCCGGCTTCATTGATGTCTCGGATCGCACCAGCCCACGCACGTCGATCGGAGGCGAGATCGTTGCAGATCGTGATCCAGTCTCGTTCCCACCTGCGAACTCCGTAGACGGTACGCAGACCCAGGGTGTCTACATCCTCTTTCACAGTTGACAGCCAGGTTTTCACTTGACCACCTTGCCGCCGACGCCAGGTGCGAACGGGTTTGGGGTCGAGGACGAGTTTTGGAAGTGCTGTGTCTGTCTTTCGGAGGACGTGGCCAAACCATTGCAGCCTTCGCCGTTGTATGTGAGCGGAAAGTGGAGATAGTCCGCTGCAACGCTCTCGTACGGCTGCGTTAGATACTCGGTCAGTATATCGGATGCCCAAGATTACCCTGAGGCACCAATGGTCGAACACTTCTAATGTGCGTACATCCTGTGACCTTAAAGGCCATGTCTCGCATCCATAAAGCAGTACAGGGCGGATCGCTGCTTGATAAACACGCGTCTTAGTTTTTAGGCTGATCCCGGGCTTGCGCCAAAGGGTGCCTTTCAACTGCAAAAACGCATTACGAGCACGATCGACCCTTAACTTCACTTCATCTTTCGCCTGACCATTGGGCAATATACTTGAGCCGAGGTATTTAAAGACTGGAACGTATTCGATCGGACAACCCTGGACGCGAAGTGGCTGGATGCCTGGTGTGTCGGAATAAAAAAATGCCTTGGTCTTAGCCGCGTTTATCTCAAGACCGACTTTCGCGGCAGTGGCACTAATGCGGTCTAAAACGCTTTGCAGCATTTCGGTATTGTCGCCCAGAACGACTATATCGTCAGCGTAGTCAAGGTCGGAAATCCATAGATCCGTTGAAATTTGCACCCCTTGATAGTCCGTTAACGCCTGGTTCATTATCCAGTCTACGACATAGTTAAACATAACCGGCGATAGCGGGCAACCTTGCCTGACTCCTGTGTGCAAGTTAAATTCACGCGATTCTTCACCGTAGACACGAACCCGTGCCCTTGTAGAGCTGTAATAGGCTCTGATTAGGTTGACGAGCTTTAATGGAACCCCATCCGATAGCATGATGTCCCATAAACAACCACGGTCTACGGAGTCGAAGGCGGCGCGGAAGTCAATAAAGCAAGCTATCGTTTGCTGTTGATACCGTGCACGGTGCTCGAGGATCCTGCGTAAAGTAAATATTTGATCTACGCAACCCATCCCAGGGCGAAATCCACCTTGGTTAACTCTGGTGCGCAGATTTCTTTCGGCGGAGAACCGATTAAGCAGGAGCGTTGCAAACACTTTAGCAGCGGTGTCGATTAGACTTATTCCGCGGTAATTGGAGCACACAGATTTATCTCCACGTTTCGGCAGTGGTAGAATGATAGACATCCCCCAGTCTGATGGGAAAACTTCCGTCTCCCAGATCGAACAAAACAGCCGATGTAGCGGAGATAATAATACGTCGGCACAGGCTTTAATAAGTTCAACGGAAATTCCGTCCTCACCTGGCGATTTACCATTCTGCATTCGTCGTAAAACACTTGATATCTCGTATTCTGATGGTGCCTCGCAGTTGACCGGGTATTCACAGCTATTTATCGGGGAAGTGAATACTGCATTGATAGATGACGGGCGGTTCAGTAGCTGACTGAAGTGCTCAACCCACCTATCTATCTTTTGATGAAGGTCAAATATCATCTGTCCTGACGAATCTCGAAGGTTCGTACAAAAACCACAGCTTCCAGATGCTCTGCGAATCAGTCGTCCAAAGTCTCCTATACTTGCTGCGGCTTCCATTTCGGATGCGGTTTCCGCCCAATATAGCTGACGATCCTTGCGGGCTGATCGTGTAGCAGCTCTCCTAAGGAGGCGATAATCAGATGCACCATGCATTCGGGCGTCTCTTGCCCGGGCAGAGAGCTCGATGGTGTTCTGAGAAATCCAATCTCGTCGGCGACGAGAGGCCGTGCCTAGGGTTTTTAGTGCTGCAGTCTGAGTAGCGGTCTTCAGTCTGGACCACTGTTGTTCGACTGATGCATCACTCCCATCCAACCGCTCAGCGATATCGTCAATGAGCTTCTTACGTTGGGCCGGGTTTCCTAAGGCTTCCAAGTTTAAGCGCTTCCTAGGAGTTTTCCTTTGGCGGTTTAGCAGGCGAAGTCGGAGCTTTGCGCGAACAAGTGTGTGATCGGTGCCTGCTGCGTTCCCTGTTTCGGCTCCACGATAGGACCTACAGTCGAGCACCGAAGACATCCAACGTGCGCGAATTAGAACATAATCGATCTGGTTCGCCGTTCTACCATCATTCGAGTACCATGTGACCAAGTGTTTTTTAGGGTGCTGGAATTTAGTGTTACAGACGCATAGGTGATTGTAGGCCGCAAACTCGATCAGTCGATCGCCATTCGCGCAGCGCTGCCCTAGGCCAAATTTTCCCAGGATTCGGTTTGTTGCGGAATCTGCTGATCCTGTACGAGCGTTCCAGTCACCAGCCACAACCAGTACGTCGTTTCCAGCAACTCTATCGACTACGAATTGAAGTTGGTTATAAAAGTCGTCTTTTGTAGTTTGGTCGGCTGATAGGGTTGGGGCATACACCGAAACGACTGTTATATTCAAAGGGGTGACCCCTCAGCCGGACCACCGCAATTCTCGGGGATACAGGCATCCATGACATGAGTGCTTGTTTAGCATGGTCGCTGAGCGCTATCGCTACTCCATGCTGACCAGATCCATCCTCGGGCCCACTATAAAAAAGCCAATAATTACGATCGACTCCGGGGACCTTGATCGATTTGGATCCGTGTCCGGGAAGGCGGACCTCGGAAAGACAAGCAACATCTACTTGGTAGTCCAATAAAGAGCGCATCGTGATTGCTTGACTACCAACGTCACGCAGTGTCCGTACGTTCCAACATCCCAGATAAAAGTCCTTACGGATATTTATGGCCCCAGCTAGCTTACTTTTCACCCTAGCCGCTGGGAGAGCCAAGGGCGCGTCGCGTCTCGGGAACGCCGTAGCAGAGAGCTGAGATATACGTTGAGACATCGTCATGAAGTTTCTTGGGGATAGTGTACAAGTGATGTCCCCAGCACCACTTGGTGTTTGTTCGAGTACACCTCTCTAGCCTTTGCACAGCCAAGTGCAACCTACAAGGCAGCAGGGAGTTGGCAGATAAACGCGCTGTGCGCCAGTTATCTACCTACGGGGCTTCTCTCCGGATTTTTCCTCGGGGTTTTCTCCCGAAGCCTTTCCCGCAATCGGGTGACCCACAAGGCAGTGGGGGTTTGGAGTCAGGGTTTTCCTTCCCCTAGATGGATTGCAGTAGCTGACGAGCTCCATCTGCCCGGAGCAAACTGGTTTTAAGGCGCCAGTCACCCGCCTTCGCCCCTTCTCCTGTCAGTAAGAGCAGTTCCGCCGGGCTTGTGAAAGCCACTCGTGCAGGCCAGGAGTTGGACTTGGTTGTCAGAGGCTATTTGAGACGCACGCCACGTGGGAGCATTTTATAGATAGTAGGTGGCTCATTCCTACTACGACCCCCGGCTGTGACAACCTTTGTAAACCATCGTCATACATACACAAGCTTGGATCCAGGTAAAGTGCCACACAGTCATAGACTGTGGGTTAAGATATCGTAAGACTATTCAGGCTTAGATAGATATAATAAATGCATGTTCTTGCATACAACTCACTACTTGTATCAAATCAATTTAGCAGTGTTACCTTCGCAGTACAGAAATACGGCCCAACTGAAGAAGAAGAAGAAATTGACTTTATTCGTACACACGAATTTTCAGCTGTTACAATAATTTCACCACAAATTTAAAAAATGATAAACATGTCCCGACATCGAGTTACAATTTGTCGACTGAACGATTTTTCTTGTCCGTCTTAATTGATTGACATACGATCTAGTTTACTAGCAAAATTTTTTGGGTCAAACGTTTCACTGCAAGTCCCGGTATATCTCGTACTTCGTTCTAAAGTGCACGTCCAAATTTGACCACAGTTGATCCGAAAATATTTGCTGCATTTTACCCTTGGAGAAATTAATTGTATGCACGGCCGATTTGAAGGCCCCGCACAGGCTCAGACTTGTGATTTTCATTTAGTGTCATTTTTTATCAGTTTTGTTGGTATATGCGGATTCAATTCGCGCAATAATCATTTACACGTGTTGCACGCCACTTAGTTTTCAATGAACAACTGGCCACCCAGCACAACATTAGTCCGTGATTTATTCCAGTTAGTTACCTATCTAAACAAGAGCCGTTCATTTGTACATATTCGGGCAATAGTACTTTATCTTTTTTAAACCAAGTACGAATTTTCCGTTCCATCGCCGCGTCTTTACATTTTCGTTCTTTTTTAATTTTCTCCTCGGTAGGGATCCTTGACCCACAAAAATATTATTCGTTACGTCGATTCAACAATAAGCCTACTGAACGAAGATGTCCACGAGGTTCTTATGCTCACTGCATACTATCCAGGTGAGTTTTCTCGTTTTTCGAATACATTTTCCATTAAACTTTCTATCATCAACCTACTTCAGTTTTGCAACTTTACTCTGTACTGGTGACACGAGTCTTTGCCAAACTGACTAGAAAAGTTCAGGATAGTTAAAATATAGAAAAATGGACAACTCCTTTCAAACAAAGCCATATCATAAACTATCGTTCACGCCATTGGCATCAGCTTGGTTTTATTACCACTGTGCGCGCTAATATGCAGGGCGTTATGCTCCCAAGATCATATCAAAGCGCAGACTGCGGCACTGACCACCAACTGGTTTGTTCAAAACTGAAGCTTCATCAGACTGGATTCCACCGTAACAAATGTATGTATGTCTAAAAGCACAAACCTTATCCGGGCGAAATGCCGCACTATCGAAGACTGCACGTCAGATTGCCCGGGCCTACACAGATATCAGGAAGAACATAGAAATGGTTGTGAGACTTCAGCCTGTTTCAACACGCAGCTCACTACTGGTGGCCAATCAATTTAGTACGGTGTTATCCGCACAGCATAGAAGTACTGCACTGTTGTACATCCGTAATAAATTGCCTGATGCGTCCAAAAACCGACGTTAATCGTGTGTGCGAACCTAATCTTGCTGTGCGATTTGAACAAGCGCGCACAGCCGAGCTCAACAGAACACCTCCACCAGATTCAGCTTCTGAAAACTGGGAATCGCCTAAAAATTGCATATGTAAAGTCGATCCTTTCAATTATGGTTTGAAGAAAGCTTGAGCGCGAGACTGGTTCGAAGCCAAATCTTCTGTGATGACTACCGTCTTGGACGAGAAACGGTTAGCGTTCTTGAAGTTCAAACGAATGTCAATAGATGAAACCTTACAACTTCTTATAGCAGCGAGAAATAAAGTCCTGTAGACTGAAATTAGTCTCGGTATCCAAAAAGATGCGTATATTGTTAATTTTTACGAGAGCCATTAGTTCAAACAAACTTAAAACATCTCCCAGTACATTTTTGTATTGTCGTTGTTGTTGGCCTCCTTCGATCGATGTCGACCATGAATGTACATCACATTCGCGTGAATTTTTATTTTCTACAGCTTTTTGAATGGCGAAACAGTCCGGTTCGGGAGAAACAATCTCTCCCGCAGCGCTTGCAACGATAGTCAGAACTCGTTTGTTGGGCGTCAGTTGCACGCCGGCGGCGTGATATGCGTTCAGCAATTAAGAGCTCTATTTGCTCTTACCCAGCTTGCAGACGATAGTTTACAAAATGCCTCCAATGTGAACGGTCAAGAGCAGGTTCTTCTCAGCTCGCGGGGTCAATACCAAGTTCTTTCATACCTCTTTCGCAAATGTCTTTGTACTACAAGTGCGGTCTGCCCAATGGTCGACTTCCTGATTGCAACTCACCATAGAGTAGATCTTTCGGCATACGACCATTTTCCATCCCATAGAAAGATTGGCCGAACACCTCTCCTTAATCTAAGGACAACGTGGTTTTTCCGCATGCAGTTGAATCTGTTGATTGCTTACCAAATACTAAATACCCAGATACTTTCCCGCCTCTGAATTGACCTGACCATACCAGTCGGAAGAATTTTCTACTGACCGCTTACTTTGGAGGCACTGTGTATATCGTCATCTGCAAACTGGGTAAGAGCAGATACTGCTCTTAGCTGCTGAATGTAGGTCACGCCAACAGCGTGCAAATGCGGCTGATCGGAAAAGTACTGTCCATCACACTGATTGCCGCCTTAGCGATTGCTCCTTCTGAATCTAGACATTTGAAACGCTACGGAGCAAAAATCATCGTGTTCTTGTGATGTACATCCATGGTCGACATCGACCGAAGGAAGCCAGCAACAACAACAACTATTAATTCTTTATCAAAGTATTCGCTCAAAAAGCAAACCTGGCTTTTAGCTCCGTTAACGAAATCCGCTTTTATGCGCTGTTAACCAAAACCACCTACTCCACTAGTACCTAGGCCGATGAACGTCCCACTGATGTGTAATGGTGCAGCACTTATGTGCTGTGCAGCTAACAACGTGCTAAATTGATTTGCCACCGGTACGGAGCTGCATGCGAATACACGCTGGAGTGTCACTGCCGTTCGTATTTTCCTGTCCCATATCTGTCTAGGCCTGGACAACGTGACAGTATCTTAGCCTACGTGCAGTCTACGACTATGCGGCACTTTGCCTGGTTCTGGCTTACTATGGAATGGTAGTGTTCGCGCATTTTGTTGTTATCCATGGTTAACTGCGATACTTATATCTGTGTCAGCAAAGTGTTTCAAGCTGATTGCTCAAGCTGATTTGTCAATCCCTTGTTAAAACTCTTAAACAACCTCATGATGATTGTGGGGTTAGTCTTTACGTGTAAAAATGCAATACATTGGAAACTGGAGCTGTTTCTGGGAATTACAATCATATCTGTATCTGTAGCAAACAACGTTTCACAGTTTAACATAAACAGTACCTTGGTTTATTCACTCGAGCGATTCAGCTTGAACATCTCGTCTCAAAATTCTCTTTGTGAAAGGCTTATCTAGGAGTAAAACGAAAAATGCAGAAAAGTTAGGCTGCGAACCTGTTGTGAGCTAAATCTATATTTTTAACAGGCTGTTCTGTACGATGATATCAGAGCGCTTTGGGGTGTCTGTTCTTTAAAAGTGTGTGAATTTTTCTTCAATCATCCAAGTACCTCAAAGCACCGTTTTTGCAAAGCTACGTCAATTTTCAACATCGTCAACAATATCTTGCTGAAAGCTAACTGACGTCTCTCATAGTCAATGCATTATCGCGAGATCTATTAAAGATAGAATGCACTTCCTGACACATAATTTGAAAGCTGGTCTTTTTGGTTAACTGTGTCTGTAGTGCGGTTATTTCTTACTCTTATTTTACTCAGGATGACAGACCGTATCGTGTCGACATCTCTCATGTTGAGAACTACTCATTATAATACGGACGATTTTCTATATCTACTGGGGTACTAGTCGAGCTGTATATTTTAACAGGCGTGTGCTCTTTTCTATGCTCACTTATCGAAGGAGCGGTATGACATTTCCTCTACGTTCGTACGGTCTTTTTACTTTACTTTAGTGCGACTATCTCCTCCTGGAGGATGAGTCGGCTTCATTGACGTCACGGATTGCAGCCGCCCACGCTCGGCGGTTAGAAGCGAGATCCGCGCAGATTGTAAGCCAGGTCCGGTCCCACGTGCGCCATCCGTAAACCGATCGTAGGCCAAGCAGCTCCACGTCCGATCTCACGGTGGCGAGCCAAGTCTTCACTTGTCCTCCGCTATGACAACGCCATTCTGCGCAGGGTGTCGGCGATAGTGTCATCCTGGTTAGTTCAGCGTCCGAGCGTCTCAGGATGTGGCCAAACCATCTCAGTCGGTGTTGCCGCAATATCGAACTCAGGCGAGGGATATCAAAACAACGGTGGCGAACCTCGTCATTCGTTACCCGCTCATCCCATCGAACATTGAGGATGCGTCGGAGACACCAGTGGTCGAAAACCTCTAGTTTCCGCATATCCTCCACCCACACAGGCCACGTCTCGCATCCATAAGTGAGAACTGGGCGAATCGCCGCTCTGTAAACGCGCAGCTTTGTACGTCGGCTGATTTCCCTACGGCTAAATAGAACCCAACGTAGTCGCGAAAACGCCGTGCGCGCAGCTTGTACACGGGTCGGTATCTCATCCCTGGCTTGGCCTGACGGTAGCACGCACGAACCAAGGTAACGAAAAGTGTTCACCATCTCCAAGTTCTCGCCACCAATCTTGAGAGGCAGATGAGGTCCAGTGGCGGTGGTAAAATACTTAGTTTTGCGCGTGTTGATTCGTAGCCCCAGCATAGAAGCAAATGAGCTGAGGCGTTCCAGGGTCGTCTGAAGCGTTTCAGGATCATCCCCCAAGATTACGATGTCGTCGGCATACTCCAAATCGGCAATCGAAACGCTCGGACTCAGTATCACACCGGCGTAATCTGAAAGCGCCTGCTTCATTGTCCAATCGATCGCGAAGTTGAATAGCACAGGGGACAAAGGGCACCCTTGCCGGACACCAGTCCTAATGGGGAACGTCGAGGACACCATTCCATATGCGCGTACGCGGCTCTGCGTGAATGAATAGTACGCTTGCATCATGCGCACAAGTTTCTCCGGCATACCATCCGCCAGCATCACACTCCACAGCGAATCTCGGTCGACGGAGTCGAAGGCGGCTTCGAAGTCGATGAAACAAGCGGTTGTTGCCTGCTGATAGCGGTAACGATGTTCCAGAATCCGACGCAATGTGAACAGCTGGTCGACGCAGCCCCGACCTCGACGAAAACCGCCTTGGTTGACTCGCGTACGTATATCCCTCTCTTCCGTAAAGCGGCATAAGAGAATCACTGCAAAAACCTTCGCGGCGATGTCGATAAGACTGATGCCACAGTAGTTGTCGCACAATGAGGCATTACCTTTCTTCAAGATGGGGATCAAGAGTGAAGTGCCCCAGTCGCGTGGAAGCTCCTCTAGTTCCCATATCTTACGATACAAATCATGCAGTGGTTCAATCAAAACGGGAGAGCAGGCCTTGTACACCTCAGGGGGGACGCCGTCTTTGCCAGGGGACTTGTTGTTCCTTAGTCGGCCGATGGCTCGGATGATTTCTTCGCGCGTTGGGTGATCGCAGGAAACATTATATGTCTCGCTCGCTACAGCCGTTGGCAGTGCCGTCAGTGGCGCCGGCCGATTTAGCAACATGCTGAAATGCTCAGCTCAGCGTTCCACTTTCTTGTCCGGTTCGCAAAGCGGTGAGCCGCTCAAATCGCAAAGTGGGTGTTCGGTCGAATTTCGTCGGTCCGAAGAAATACGGATCAGGCGGAAGAGTGAGCCAAATTGGCCGCTACTCGAAGCATTCTCGATTTCTTTAGCTAAACATTCCCAATACGTGTTGCGATCGTGCCTGACAGAACGCGTGGCTTGTCTTCTGAGGCTGGGGTGCGCTGACGATCCCGACAATCGCGCTTCGCGAGCTTTGTCAGATAACTTCAGGGTTTCCTCGGAAGTCATTCCGATCTCCGCTATTGAGGCTCGTTGTAGTGCTGAATTCAGATGATTCCATTGAGAGTCGAATGAAGCATTGGATTCGTCCGAAACCTCAAAGTTAGTTAGCTCGGAGGCGAGATAATTGGATAGAGCGAGACACTTTTCACTGTCGTTCAAAGCCGCTGTATTAATTCGTTTAGTGGGGCGGGGCCTCGGACGAGAGCTGAGGTGAATTTTGATTCTCGCGCGTAGCAGGACGTGATCTGTACCGCTGGCGTTGCCAGTCTCCGCACCACGATAAGCCCTACAGTCCTCAACAGATGAGTTCCAGCGCGAGCGGACCAAAATATGATCCAGCTGGTGTGCAGTGCGTCCGTCGTTAGAATACCATGTTAACAAGTGTCTCCTAGGATGCTGAAAGCGCGTGTTCGTCACTGTCAGACGGTTAAAGCTGGCGAAATTAAGCATGCGCTCACCATTTTCGCAACGTGTTCCGAGACTGAACTTGCCGATAATCCGCTGTGTAGTAGCGTCCGGTTCGCCTGTACGGGCATTCCAGTCACCAGCAATGATCAGCATGTCGCGCCTAGGGATTTTATCTACGGCCTTTTGTAATTCTTCATAAAATGCGTCCTCGGATGCATCGTCGGTGGGCATGGTAGGCGCGTAAACAGACAAAACACTCAGGTTGACCGGTTTTCCACGGAAACGCATAACCAAAATTCGTGGTGAAATGGCTTCCCATAATGTTAGGGCATTTTGAGCCTTCGCATCAAGCGCAATCGCAACGCCGTGTAGCCCGGAGTTGTCAGTGGGTCCACTGTGGTACAACCAGTAGGAGATGTCTCTCCCTGGAATCTTGATACGAATGCAGCCAGTGCCCGGGATTCTTACCTCCGACAAACAGCCTATACTCACGCCATACTCGCAGAGACTGCGCATCGTGATGCATTGGCTACCGGGATCGAGGAGCGTTCTGACATTCCAACATGAGATAAACAACGGAGAGCGGGTATTAAGGGACCCAGCTTGCTTACTTTTCACTCCAGCCGCTGGGAGAGCATGAGGCGCGTCGCGTACCGGAAACGCCGTAGCATTAGCGATAGGTTGTAATAGTTCGTAATTCATGAAGTGTCTTGGGAATTTGGGTACAAAGCAGCGTCCCCAGCACCACTCGGCGTTTGTTCAACCTTTGCACAACCAAGTGCGACCTGCAAGGCAGCAGGGAGTTGACAGAAAGAGGTGGTGTGCCCCAACTAACCGTCTACGAGACTGCTCCAGATTTTTCCTCAGGGTTTTCTCCCGAAGCCTTTCCCGCGATTGGGTATCCCGCAAGGCAGCGGAGGTTTAAAATCAGGGTTTCCTTCCCCTGGGCTAACGAGCTCCATCTGCCCGAAGCAAACTGGTTTTCAGGCGCCAGTCACTCGCCCTCGCCCCTTCTCCTGTTGGTAGAAGCAGTTCTGCCGGGCTCAGAGAGCCACTCGTGCAGGCCAGAAGATGGACTTGGTTGTCAGAGGCTATTTGAGACGCACGCCATATGGGAGCATTTTATAGACAGTGAGAGCTTATCCCCACGGCCACCCCCGGCTATGACAACCTTTGGAACGTTCATACGGTCTGAGCTACACTGAGGTAGTTCAATGTGATGCGATGTGAAAGCACAAGTCTGATCCAGGCAAAGTGCTGCACAGTCATAGACTGCATGTGGGCTGAGATACTGTCAAGTTGCCCAGGCCTAGACAGGTATGACAAAGGAAATAAAAAGAAAATAGTTCAAAGTGAAAAGCTGTTGTGCATCCAGTAAGCTCGTCCTCTTCGCGACATCATGGAAACCAAAAGGGAGCAGCAAGGCTGATCCTTTGGTTTTGGGTGTGGCATCGCCGTTGATGGGCTGAGCTACCGTCATACTCCCTAGGATCAACCAGGTATATCACAGAAATTGTCATTCCTAAAGAGAATTTTCGGTAGGTTCTCAAAACAGACAATTCCCTGTATTATAAATACATCCATCAGACCCACGATGGAATATGCAGTTCAAGCATGGTCGCCATGGCTTAAAAAAGATGTTGCGACTTTGCAACGAATATATCATCGAGCTACCAAACTTGTCACTGGACTCAGCGGAAACCCTACAATGAGCGAATCAAAACGCTAAATTTATTTGATTATCCACGTCGTCGTCTCCGAGGGGATTTGATTCTGGTTTACAATATTTTGAATACTGAAAATCACCCTCTACAATGCTTATTGAATCTACGGAGCTCGCATAATACAAGAGCTCATAATACTCGAGACTCAACTGCAGACGACATTTTTTGCCGTGCGAGTTTGTTTTACTTGGAACAATCTGCCAGATTATGTTGTAATCATCCATGGTCGACATCGACCGACGGAGGCCAACAACATGTTGTAAACTCACCAAATCAACAAACTTTCAAGAGAAGCATTGATGCCTTTTTGACCCTAAACCCGTGCATCGAAGAAAACTATATATCTTAACACCATGCACCTACATTTGTTATCCCACCAATCGAAAACAATTTCTACCCTTTGGATTTTTAATTGATTCTTGAACTGCTCAGTAAGCAATCTAATCCCATTTTTGCTTGTTATATTATTCGTTGTTGCCATATTATTCTGTGTTTTTGTAAAGCTATATGCTTTTTAGACCATTAAAATTGAATTGAATTGAATGTATGTATGGCGTCACAAGCCTTGAACCATGCAAAATGCATCACGGTCAAAGACTGTACTTAACTTATTACCGGTAGCTGTTCATGCGACCCGGTGTTATTTATCCACTCCAGGAAACCCATTTTGTCTGTTTTTTTCCATTTAGGCAACCTATCACAAATCCTAAATGAACGACATCAAAACCAGCTCCATCTAAGTGAAGCCGAAGTAGTTCGTGCATTTTGCGATCTCTGCGAAGCGGTATGCCGTCTTCATCATTGCAAGACACCCATCATCCATAGAGATCTAAAAGTAAGTCTCTTTTTTTTGCACACAATTTCTACCGAATCGCAATTACTATTTTCTCGTAACAACGGCTAATATTGCGGTCAACGTTTGAGATTTGGTGCGATTACGCGTCTCGCGGTTTGTTTTTATACACCACCCTTTCGTCGTAGTTACCTTGCCTACACACTGCCATCTTTCCATAGATAGCATGTTTCACCTGGGTTTGCAAATACAAGCGAAAGTGAATCTGGCTGGTTTGTGATTCAAACGTTGCTTGATCATGAGATCCATTAATTTTGAAACATCTAAGAATAATCTACTTATCGCCAAATGTCAATATCTACACGGCTACATGGAGCGTTCCACACGTCCATCTAAATTTTCACTAGGTCCTGATCTTTTAACTTCTCATGCTTCATTCACATTTATTTGAAATTCAGTTCGACGTGACTGTAAACAGTTAATTCTTGGTACTTGCACGGATGTGCAATCGTGCAGTATTTCTGTGCTGTGCGGCTAACACTGTGCTAAATTGATTGGCCACCGGTAGTGAGCTGCATGCTGAAACACACTGGAGTCTCACTACCATTTCTATTTCTATTTCCCCTCATATCTGTCTAGGCCTGGGCAGCCTTACGGTATCTTCGCCCACGTACAGTCTCTGACTGTGCGGCACTTTGCCTGGATCTGGCTTTTGCTTTCACATCACACATACATCACTTGGCATAATGCGTGAACAGCATACTAATCAATTGTCGCTTATGCGCATTTTGAGCGCTTGCTCTGCAATCACTTTGTGATTCTGTATTTGAATATCGTCGTTCGTTGTACTAACCCTATCAAATAGGGACTTCGAGATAGAACTTTTTTAAATGATGAAGCTTTCCATATTGCAATGTATGTAGGCGTGAAGTGCACTAGCGAAGAATGCCAATTATGCGCTTTCGGAAGATATACCGAGGATCACCCTCCAGTACAAGACAAGCACAAAAAGCGCCGTAAAGACCAAAGACAATAATCGCAACCCCTTCAAAAATAGGTTTAGGAGGAATCGCGTCAAAATGGGTCGAGTGGCAATGTCAGACAGATAAGCAGATGGACAGTGGCCCCCCGTATGGAATGAGATGCAAGGTCAATCAAACGGTAACCGGTCTGCACGAAATGAATGACAAGCCAGTTCTAAGTGACAGAGAGGCCCATGTCTTTGTTGTGGACATGAGATTTAACTATAAAATATGCAGGCGATTTATTCTCTGTCGTATGCGTAACAAAAGCGCTTTGCCTGCTTGGCGTTTTCTTGTGTGGGTGAACCTAGTAGACGTTAGAAAGGGTCTCCTGAGAATTTAATTGCGATATAATCGACAAGTGAACGGGAAACGCAGGTGGTGATGTGGCATCGAGTGTTCTCGGAGCATGTGTAAACAACAATCGAAACGTGAGGACAAGAAAAGCGATTCAACCCTGATTGATCTGACGTAGTTATCATCTCCCAACTCCTATAATATGATCGTCATCCATTGCATTTTTTTACGTCAAAGCATGATGCGTAAATCCCGAAGCAATGGTTAAACCATCGTACCTAACGAACTGCCGACGTTGTAGACATAAAATTTCTAAACTTCCTAACGAAATTCAGAAATCTTCAGCTATCTTGGCACACGCACTCGTTCTTACTGTTACATCCAAAACACTTAGCACTGTTGATGTCATTTCGTCATTTCCGTGCATCTCGAAGTTAATGTTTTGCTTTCATCATTCGTGGTACGACAGATGTGGATTACGATTCTATTAGATATGTTACCAATAGCAGGTAGTCAAATATGGCAATATCATGTGGGCTTGTTTCTTTCAGATTGAAAATATTCTCATTGACGACCACCAGAATTTTGTTTTGTGTGACTTTGGTAGTGCAACCTCTCGTGTGCTTCATCCTGGTGTCCACGGCATTACTCGCTGTGAGGAAGAAATTAAAAAGTATGTTTTTCAAATGAAAGAATTTATTGTGGCTATTGGTCAAGTGTTGAAACATGTACTTATGACTCTTGAAGCAAACTCGGGATACTCCAGTGTGAATCATACTTATGGTTTGATCGGATAGTTTGTAAATGCGAGTGCATTTTGCTTTTGGGAAACGTGATTTCAGGTGGAATCGCGCTTCATTGTTGTAAAATCGCAAGCAAACCTATTTTTGAATGAAGAAAAGGGTAAAACTTCCTTTAGTTATGCTTTCAATGCTGATAAGGAGGCTTGTGGGAGTCTGCGTTTGGGAATAGGAATTTAATTACTCGTCCCCCGATCTTGATTACCTTGAGCTGTTGTCTTTTCCTCAGTTATACCTATGTATGTGGGTGTTGTCGTAGTCTATTTATTTCACTCCATGGTCAACTCAACATTCTATACCCGTTACTTTCTCATTCTTGACATCATACTGTCTACTCTAGAATTTGAGTTTAAAATTTATTTTCATGTTAGGAACTGATAAATCCACAATAGATCCTTCATTTTACTACAGTCGCTTACGCCGGAGAAATTTATTCTTGAAGTGTAACTATTAAGGTGTTGGTGTTTTTTTCTTTATTAACTGCTACCTTGAATCACTTGGTTTTATTTAAAAAAAATAGAATATAACGATACATGTTACGCTTATTCGGTACCATTAAGAATTTTGCCATTTTTATTCAAATAAGATCTACTAAACCTGTAGCTGGCAATCGCGATTTTATATCTTAAATTGCTTCGCTACTGACCCTTTCAAAAATTCTGTAAGCTCAGTTTGACTGCAGAATGGCACTCAATCTTTTAATTATGTATTGCTGTATGCACTTATATACCTCGTTCATACATGCCTTCTTAAAACTCACCATTGTTAAAGTGCACCAAACTCTTATTGACTGCACTTGTCGAGTAAAACTAGTGCAAAATCAGTAGTAAAGTGTAAAGGTAAATTATATAATGACCTCAAAAGCTGATCAAGTTCGTACTTTGTTTTAATGTGTGACTACTCACGGAATGCGCCGTTGAAGATATTCCTGTAATGATACAACGCATAATCGATTAATCACTTCTTTTTCACGGTGTCTCGAAGAAACCGAACCATTCGACATTCGTAACTTCCATGCAGGTTCTTATAATTTACCAATTTCTCACCCAATCACTTTTTTATGCGCATTCGAAGGTATACAACTCCTGCCTATCGAGCCCCAGAACTGGTCGATCTCTTCAAATCTATCCCTCTGGGTCCACAAATCGATATTTGGGCGATGGGTTGTCTGCTGTATTGTATCTGTTTCCATTCCCTTCCGTTCGGAGACAACCCCTTGGCCATTCAATCAGGAAATTATTTTATTCCGGATGCATCTCCCTATTCCGATTCTGTGCACAAATTAATTGGTGAGTTGCCGCTGTTCGTTGCGCCTATAGTGCTTCATTTTATGTTAAAAGCTTCGTTTCATTGATTGATTTGATATTGAATATTTTGTAATTATATCATTCTCCACACATGCGCCTGTGTAGCAATACATCAACCACGTAAATTTCTTTCATTTCCCACATTGGCCGCGTTTCCATGAAACCATACTTTACTATCGTCGATTAGTTTACGCCCATCATTATCTTTAAAAACTTCTTTGCCATGGTTGCTCTGTGACCTACCGTTTATGATTCATATGGTTATAGTACGGTTTTAGAACCTGTGGACGTAATTATCTGGAACAGTCTTCAGACGTTACCTGAAATGCTGACTACTTCCGCCGCTTTACATCATTCGAGTACCATGTAGCCAACTGCTTCCTAGAGCGCTGGAGTTTGGTGTTGCCAACACATAAGTGATTGTGCATTGCAATATCAATTAAGCGATCACCCCACTGTCAGCCAATCGTTGAGATTTCCCTATCGGTGATCGGTTTTCCATCCATCTTTCAGGTTATTTATTAACAGTCAATCCTGCTGATCGGCCAGACATTTTCCAAGCCTCGACACTGGCATTCAATCTGGCTGGCATTCCCAACCCAGTGCAGAATCTTAATGTGAGTTGGTTAATCACCCTCACTAAAAATTTATCGCGACTAGCATTGATTATTCCGCGTGTTCTTGATCTCGCGCAACCGATACGAAGAAGCCCATATTTGCACATATTCTCGTCGCATGCCCGTTTTCGTGTTTCTTTTAGGCGTTTGGCAATGTTTCCTTGTCCAGCTCACGAGTAACCTGATTGTTCGACACTCCACGTGGATCGAGACTTCCGATCTCATATATACTTGGTTTTTATCATCATCATCAAGATCAGCACTACACCACTAGCAAGTACCGAGCATCTTATTGTTGTACAGCCATTACACAATAAAATCCTAGAAAAATGGAAAAAGTTGGGATTTTAATCGATGTGGATTCACTAACAGATTGAGCACAAGCAAGCTATCTCGTAGTACCCTATCGCTCACATGTTGATGCCATCGCTGTGTAGAAGACTTACCCATTACTCCTCCACTCCTCCAGCACTATCTTTTTCATGGATGTATAATTCTGCAGTACATTGTGTCATGCAGCTAACACCATGATAAATTGATTTGCCACCGGTAGTGTTCTGCCTGCGAAAACTCGATGGAGTCTCACTCTCCTTTCGAGTTTCTATCTTCATTTCTTGCATCTGTCCACGCCTGGACCACCGGACAGTATCTCAACCCACGTGTGGTCTATGAATTGCTGCATTTAACCTAAATCATAGTTGCGATTTCATCCATAGGCTTTCTGTTGTTTGAGAGCTTTTTTTAAAAAACGCAAGCCATTTGTGATTATGTTTTTCTCATTACGGCTCTCGTATCACTTTTCCTTTAGCAACTGTACTAACGCGATTTCCGTTTATACACTATTAATTATCTATATAAATCCGTCAGTAGTTTCACCACTAAAGCATTTTCAAAACTTACTCGTACATACGACGTTTTCGCTATGTCCATTTTGACTGTCGAAAGTTTTTCAGCCTTATTGATTTTTAGTTATTTTTCAACTTTCCTCAATTTATTTAACTGTGGCATACAAGTATACCTTTGTTTACCACTAGACCACTGTTTCAAGGCTCACAGAACCTGATGTTATTGTCTCCACTTGATGACGGCAAACAGCCGGAAACCAGTAGTGGTGTGTAAGGGATGGGGATGTGAGCACCAAAATATACTCCTCAATTTCGTTTTTCTAAGCGCTACTAGTCCACCATCGCGCGGAGACTGATCGTTGACGTGGTGCGAGGGTTTGTGCAGAGGTCAGACAAACTCAGTCTCAACCCACTGCCTTGTGGTCCAAGCTTTTCATTGAAAATCTCCGGATGGGGTTCCCTTTGCCAACCCACTATTTCGGCCTGAGCAACTGTGTAGTATAGGGTGCTTAACCTTGTATGTTGTCAAGCGGAGTGACAAGAAAAGCTTGTTATGGTGCATGACAGTGAAAGCCGCAAGGAAGCTGCCATGCTGATGTCACTCTACTCGTTCACCAAACTTGTTTGAATGCATGTTCCATTCGAGGTGTAGGCACCTCTACCCCGTTTGTTTGTGCTTACTCTTCTATAGAATCCGTAGCTATTTAAGTCCCACTCTTTCCCGTCTTTTAGGATTTTACTTTTTCATGGTTGTGGGGCAGTTAAGCATTCGGTATGCGCTACCGGTGTAATGCTCTCTGTGATGATGATGAACTGTGTATTATCCCACTCACAAGCAACTATGAAAATGCAGTCAAAATTATTGATTCCGTGCTTGTCGAACGAATTTTCTGATCGATGACCGTTCGTTTTTTATGTCAAAATATTTTAGTGTGTTTCGGACCGTTAACATAGATTTAAGGGGCTCTTAGAATTCCATTACGCCATGTCAGTATCTTTCTTTATATATATAGGAAAACTATAATCGTGTACAGTCTAATGGAACTTTTCATTCATCTACTGTGTGTGTATGTTCGTGCATATATATGCAATGATTTGTAATGGTGCGGTACTGTCATGCCGTTCTGATAACTATGCTAAGTCGTATACTACGAGTTTCAAGCAAGAGTATGCCGCAAGCCTACTTGCCATAATCACTTTTTCACTTTCTAAACCTAAGCAGCCTGTTGGCATGACACTGTCTGATCCTAGGCTTGCTATGTCATGCATATATGGCATGTGTACGTTGTAGAATTTATCTCTAGAACAGCACAACCAGTCAACGGAGTAAACCATTTCCACCTAAGTGCTTTCATGTCCATTCATTTTTTCAATCGATCGCAAAATTCTATCGATGTTCAGCTCGTTAGACTGTTTATTTGTGTGTTAGAAAGCTATTCACTTCGCGTTCGACAGGTTCGCACTTAGTTTGTTCGCGAACAAATATTTGAGACTGCGTTGTTTTTTATTATTTTCAAGGGTAGTTGAAGAGATAAATCATAATCAGTGCTAATACGCTTCTTTGTTTTTAGGTTTGTGTAAACAAGGTTTGTCGGTCTAGTCTAAACTAAGGTTGAATTTTCAACTCACGAAAATGTGGCAGAGATGGAGGCAGCCAATAATGTGGGCAACGTTTGAAAAACTTTCAGTTAATTCGGTTCCGATTTTGGAAACGATGGGAGAAATCAGAAATACAATGGTCAGCAAGAAGTGTCGCGCTTGTATTGCTATGCTGAACACTTTCGTGGGCATTTTAGCTGACTAATTGCGGTAAACTCATTACTTTCTACTTCTTGTTATGAATTGCACCCGGTTGCTTTGACGCTTCCAAGCGATGCGGGGGTAGGTTTCTTCCTTGGTTGTGTGAAGAGATGTGAGGCAGTTACTCTGAATGGACTAATCCCACTTTGTCTGAGTGTACTAAATGTCTTTTTTCTTCCGGTAAGGGAGACAGAATCTATTCTTTACTGCTTGGCGGTATCTATAATCGTACCGGTTTCCAAGATAATTATAGGAACTTCATAGTTTAATCACATGGGTACGTGCACGTCAATACCAGGCTTCTTTCTGTAATATGTCTTTCACGCCTTAATTTTCGTAGGGAATCGCGGATTCGTGAACAGCAAGTCGGATTTCGTCCTGGCATAGTATAATTAACCTTGGATGTCGTCAAGTTATTTTGCGAAGAAAGCGATCCATGACTGAAATGGCCGCATGGAATCTGTCATGCTGATGTCGCTTTTCTTGTTCTCTGATTAAATGCTTGTTCGATTTGAGGTATATCGAACGCATGGCAGTGTCTGTGGTCATTCCTACATGCTCCGTATCCGATGTCCCACCCTTCCACATCTCTACGATTTTATTGTATCCTGATTATTTGGCAACTGAACATTGGTACTTGTCACCAGTGTAATTCTATATCTGGCGATGATGATGGCTGTGGATATCGAGATGTTTTCATGAGAAATCAGATTTATGCTTCAAATATCTTGTGTGCAGCGTCTAACGTTACAGTTGTTATGTTATCTGATTTCCTCAAGTACATAAGATGCTAGGCAGCTATTACTCCTACTATGGTCGACTCCCATCCTACCCCTAAGGGTGGCTAGAAATTATTGTCATGCTCACTCGCGGGAGCATTCGAGCAGCGTGCTGCATACATGAAATGGAAAATTCTAAGCCACTATGACATCGCGACCCTCGGTCTGCTGTAGTTTGTGCAAAACTGCACACAGTGATGCACCTTGTAATCAGCCGAGGCAATAAATGAATGCAACTTTTACCTTTCTATGCAAACAGCTCGACCTAAATATCTAGATTACCATGTACTCAACAGTCTCCAAACGTTTTATCTAGCAGCTTGCTTAACGCTGCGTTTTTACCCCATGCATATGCCCCTCGATATATTTCAATGGCATCTGTTACGCTCCAAATATTTTTGTAACACACTGTGATAAACGAATAGTCACATCAACCGACGTGCAGTCTGTTTGTTTTTGCATGTTTTACTTTTTTATTACATAGAAAACTCGGTTTTCTTTTCTGACTTTTTATCCTTTATTTACTGTTAACCCAATTTGGTAACTTCGTAATCGGATAAAACAGTCTGTCGTCAGACGGCCTATTAGACATTATTCTTCCTGTAGTGAAAAATGAAAGTATTTGTTCTGCGAAACGATGTTGACCCTTAAAACCGATTGTTGGTAAATATTAGACCATTCTATTGCGATACCCAACGAATCATGGTAAAACATTCAAATGTTTGGTGTTTGCTCATAGCATCCATAATTTTTACTCGGGGCTGCACAAGTGCAAATCGTCAATGTGCAACTACGGATGATGTGAGCAGAACATTGAATTGAACAATAAATCCTGTTTTATCATTAAAAATTCCCCATTTGAATGTAAGCCCTATCCAATAGTGTTTTGCAAGTTCACGTTTTGTTTGTCACTAATGCTGAAGTGCTTTCAAAATCTGGTATACAGAGCATGTTCACCCTATTGCGGCAGCGCCGCTGCGGAGGCTTGATCATGTCTACAGAATGGAAAATGGTCGTATTCCGAAAGATCTACTCTATGTTGAGTTGCAATTAGGAAGTGGACCATTGGGCAGACCGCACTTGCGGTACAAAGACGTTTGCAAAAGAGATATGAAAGCTCTTGACATTTACACGGCGGGTTGGGAAGAACTTGCTCTTGACCGTTCACATTGGAGGCATTGCGTAAAGCGTCGTCTACAAGCTGGGGAGGAGCAGATACAGCTGATGGATTCTGAATGCAGGTCACGCCGCCGGCGTGCAACTGACGCCTTACAACCGAGTTCTGACTATCGTTGCAAGCGCTGCGGGAGAGATTGTTCCTCCTGAATCGGGCTGTTTAGTTATTCAGAAAGCTGTAGACCATGAAAATTCATGCGATTGTGATTTAAATCCATGGTAGATATCGAGTGAAGGAAGCCAACAACAACTCCGCCGTTTCAAGGCAAGCGGATCCCGATCGTGCTAACAGCACGAAACCGAAGGCGTTTGTGATAGCAATGCATGCAAATGCCAATTGTTTTCAATCGAATGGGATTCAATCGATCAACCTGTATGTGTGATCATGTGTGATTCAACTGGTTGGCTTTATCCAACACTGGCTCACAACTTCAAACTTTGTTTATTTGTGTAAAGTGTTGCTCACATCCCGGCAATTATTTGTTTCTGATTTATCGTATTTTTATCGTTTGACTACTCATAAGTATCTAATTTATTTAAACCATTTCTTTTATCTGTGTAGTGCCTTCCCGTTCCTCGCTGGTCAGATTTGTCCACTCCCCTTCGTGATTCAGAGAGAAAAATGTTGAAGAAAACCACTGGACTTCCGAAAAGTAACTTGAAAAGGTAATTCTTTTGAAGCAATGCCTCTGAACTGAGAAAGTTTCTTTTCACTGTTCGATTTGCCTTGTGATAAATTTTGTGCATCATTAGCGTACCCATGTACTGTTGTTTTGCCGATATTGTAATCTGTCTGTCGCAATCCTGGTTATATCTATATATATAGTTGTTTTTTGGACCCCTTCTGTTTCGATTTTGGACCCCTTCTGTTCGATACTTCGCAAGCGCACGACGATCTCATGCTACACAGCGTTTCAGGTGACGAAACAGTCCGATTCGGGAGGAAAAATCTCTACCACATCGGTCGCGGCAGTAGCGCGCTGTTGGTATGACCTATGTTCATCAGCCGAGAGCAGTATCTGCTTTTCCTCAACTTGAAAATGACGCTTAACACAGTGCCTTTAAAGTGTGCGGTCGAAAGCAAGTTCTTCACAACTCACGGGGTCAAAGCCAAGAGCTCTTTTGCACACGTATTTCTATCGCAAGTGTGGCATGCTCAAAGTTAGACTTCCAGCTTTATACTGTCTTGGAATACATCCATGTCTCAGCGTAGGCGGGGCTATCGTACTAAGGTTAACATGGTCTGTAGACCAAGTATATAAAGCACTTCTGTATTTTTTCCTTTGTCTTTCCACGGTATGTTCAAAATGCTATGTATGCTTCGTAAATGGACGGCCTTTGACTCCCGTTCGTGTCTTACGTCGATATAGATTGATTGATTGATTGATTGATTGATAGGTGGATAGATACATACATAAATACATAGATATCATGTATCTTTTCAACAATGTAGCACTGAGACAAGCTAATATTTCCATAAAAATGGATTGTTATATACTAAGTTAATAAATCGACAACTTGCTAATTCGACAAATGGTTTAATAGATGAACAAATCTGCATTTTAAGACAACTGCTAGTTCTCCTTAATTTTTCCAGCTCTGGTCCTATTTCGCAACTTGACGAAGTTGTAAATACATCAATTATCTCTAGACAACGTCCCAAGGCCTCAGCTATCGTCGGGGATATTCAACAATCACCGACGAAAACGATTCAAAATTCTTCGGCTGTTGCTTCAGGTCGCGCTGATCTGTTTGCTGAAAATGCTGTCAACGTTCAAGTGAGAGCGATTCGTTGTTTGTCTGATTTTTTAACTAAGCCATTACGTATCTCATATCCGTTATTTTGAACCTTATTTTTTCTCTTTTCATTATAATTTCAATATACCGTGAATTCCTTGGCCGAGAACAAGAACAATCTCGCATACTCCTAGACTTCGCATGATTTGAGCTACCGTTTTGCTCAGGTCAATATAATCAAGATGTATCATTATGCCAGTGGATTTTGCTGACCAGGTTAATCCTTTCACTGGTGATCGCACTCTTGTGATTTCTATTATTCACAGGTATCCAACATAAACACAAATCCACTTTCAGAAATTAAGTTGACATAAGTTCCTTGATTTGTAGTGCAGATAGATAATCCAATTTTCTCTTGTCAAACAATAGCATTGCGTTTGTATACGTTATGTTCGCTGGACTATGAAGATATCTATAGCACACCAGAATCAATTGCAAGCTATTAAAACATTGACTTCGTTTCAGTCATAGAAATCAGCCAAATAAAAGAGAGATGGAGAGAATAAATAAAGTATTGGATCACATCCTTGATATTTTGATGACGAAGAACTCAAGCCCCATACAGTATCAAAAGAGCCGTATAGGCCTTTCATTTTAGCGTCACATTGTCTTCCATCTTTTTGCTTGTGTTTCTGATGTTAACTTCGCTGGTTCATGCTGGCTTCCATTTTGTATCACGTGTGATAATTGTGTGATCTCCTTTGGTCTAGACTTCATGGAACGCTAACTTCTCCGACAGTGTTGAAAATGCGTCGAAAATGCTCTCCCCGACAACAAGCTCTCCTCCCAGCAGGGGACACCAGCGCACAGTGAGTGTGGATGTTGCAGTTGTTTCCCGCATGTCCACCACGAACACGTCAACATCCGCAGTCTGGCGTATCTCACCCAATCAACCCATAAACTCAACGTCAAATGGGATTGTAAGTTCATTTTCCGGATGTTCTCATTGTTAAATTTTCTATTTTAATGGTACTACGTAAAGGAGTATTGGTTTCAACAATAATCACTTGTAATTTGTTTTACCTTTACAGCTAGTTAGCTGTTTTTATCAACAAAATATCCGCCTAATGAGATGAGTTTCGAACTCTCGTTTCTGTCACCATGAGCTGGGTGGGTTTATCCCATAGCTTGCTTCTTCTGAACCACATACCCCCTATGTAATCAATTATGAATGTATAACAGAAAACATGCTTGGATTTGGGCAATCATTTGAAAGCGAAAAATGTGATGCTGTCATGATACTGTCACTCAGCCTATCTAATTTCGATCGGCGTTGCCTATACCGCTTGGCGGTAACTGCGAACTTTCACAGTCATGTGATTTGTTGCGTTTATCATACCTATCGTTTCTCTAGACATTATGTGATATAAACTCATTGGCTTATGCAAAAATATTGGGATGTTGCCTCGCCTTCTAATGACACTGTTTTATACGCATTTTTGATTATTAGGACTTCACTTCACCTGAAATCTCTCGAGACAGTAATCCTAGTTCCTGGGAACCGTTCTCCCAATGCGCTCGTCAATCTCAAAGTTTGTCGTCTTTGGTCTCTCCGAAGCATTCGGGCATTACCTCAATGGCTTCAACATTTTCTCATGCCACCTTCAATCCCAACGCCGTGTAAGTTTGCTTAAATTGTTCCGGATGCCACTGTCTTTCAATATTTCGAATTTGTTCCGTTTAAACTTGGCTTTTACGGCGTCGTAAAATCATACGCATATGGTGTTATGTACGCGTCTGATTAAAGTGCTCTGTTTTGTCGTTCCTTTATTAGATTGATTGCGTAGCAACTTTTGCTTTGATTCACAATACATAACGTTCTTTCAGTCCGGGATTTTGCTCAGTATGAAGTTTTCTATATTTTTAGATGATCAGGGAGTGTTCGATTCCCCTGAACTTACACTCCACCAAATTTTATTAACGTTCTCACATTAGCTCAATGACCTTTAAGTAGACTGCGCTTAACTTGAATTTTTCGACAATCAATCGTGTTCTTGTCACCAATTTTCAACGTTTCTTTGCCATCAAATGAAGTTTCACACCCCCGCGCTTTTGTATTTTGGAAAAGCTTCCGGTGAATGCTGAAACATGCTGCATAGCTAACACCATGCTAAATTGATTTGCCTACGGTACTGAGTTGCGTATGGAAACACGATGCAATATCATTAACACTTTTATTTCTTATACCTGTCTCGGCATGGACAACCTGATAGTATCTTTGCTCACCTGCAGTAAATGACTGGCACTTTGTCTGAATCAAGTTTGTGATTTCATACATACGTCATACAGCTTCCATTATGTCTTGTGGAGCTTTCATCGTCAAGCTGAAAGACGTCAGCAACATCTTCCTGCAAAGTGAGAAGCATTTAGAAATCGATTGGAATATGTTTGGGACCGATCGTGTATTCATAATGCAAAGAAATTTGAGTGCATGAATGAGAAGCATTTAGTTCCATAACGAAACGGCCAAAAGATACAAAGCAAGCTCGACGAACATCGATCGTTGAAAATCCTATTCCGGAACTCACTGAATTTTAACCCGTTGTCTACTGACGGTAACTCTAGTTACCACCTCAAACAGGCAGTCGATTCCTCAGTAGCTCCCGTCGGTACCTTCAGTCACCATCGGAGTGCACTTGTCAGACTGCGTCTGGCATCTGATCCATAAAAATTAATCATGTGTTTTATTTATACCATAATTAAGCAGAATAACACAAAAATATCATAAAATATGTATATCCAATTACCGTAGACAAAGGGTTAAAAGCCATTATTCCTTTTATAACCAGGTTTTCCGTTCAGTTACGTTATATTTTTCTAGTTATTTAGCTACTTCAGTGTGAATAATATGTCTAAACGTCATGCAACGTATTATACAATCATTATTGGGTCGTTGAACGTACTAATTTACGAGCTGTTGAAAACTTGTAACGTTTTAAGATTATTTGCTTTGCCGTCTTATTTGTACTGTTGCTCTATCGGTCGATTTAAGTAATCAGCCGTCTTAGTTCGTCATCTACTCTTACATTATACCTTTCGAAATTCTGAGCAGCACGTCTTCCATACTGGGTTCCCCGCTATGAGATATCGCAGTGTTTAGTTACGCTTCAGGATATGTCCCGAAACCGTGTTCAATTGCAGTCTTGCACTAATCATCTTCTTGGAGTGTTTGCTTAACCTTGTATGTTGTCAAGTGGAGTGACGAGGAACACTTGTTATGATGCATGGTAGTGAAAGCCGTAAGGAAGCTGTCGTGCTGATGTCGCTCTACTGGTTCACGAAACTTGTTTGAATGCATGTTCCATTCGAAGTGTCGGCACCTCATCCGCAACTGTTTAAGTCCCACCCTTCTTCATCGTTTAGGATTTTACTTTTTTCATGGTTGTGTGACAGTTAAACACGAGTTCCACCCCGAGTAATTATTCATCGCGCAATTTCAGTTCGTTCCCCGCAGCTTCCGACCCTTCGCCTTTCAACTTTTCGCCCACTAGTCCCCCGAATGCGTCACAACCTAACCCTTCAGCTGATGTGCTCGAGGTGGATGATGATGACGACAATGTGGCCTTTTTTGCAGCTCTCCGCAAACCGTCAAAACAACCTGTGTGATTTATCGAGTAAGGTGAAATTATTGTCGATAGTACAATCCGAGTAGTGTTGCTTGATCCGTTCATGATAAATCCCGTGTACTGTGCTCTGTTGGTCTTGTTTACTCAATTCGTTCCCCCTTGATGCTTACAGCTCTTGTATACTAAAGACTAATCATTCCATTTCTATTTTCTTTCTCATATCTGTCTAGGCCTAGGCAACCTGACAGTAGCTTAGCCCACGTGCAGTCTATGACTGGCAGGCACTTTACCCGGGTCAGGTTTGTGCTTTAATGGATACATACATACATACATAGCAGTCATTCGTGTGGCTGGCTGGTGATGACCATGTCAGACTATTTTCACAATGAGATATATTCTTTTGTCTTAATTTTAAGATTTATCGAGTTCTTCATTATCCTTTTCTCTTGACCCAGGTTCTAATATAATATTTTGTTTTTTTACGAAGTTGCCTATTGCATCACTCGATAAGTGATTGCGATACATTTTTAAGATCCAATGTCGTTCGTCCTCTCTCCTTGCTCACTGTATTTTTACATACTTAGCGGAAAACACTGCTTTACGTTAGGCTGCAATATCAAATTTGTGATTCTTTAGTTTTCACTCGCTTTTCAGCGACTTTCTTGTAGGTGAAACTTTCTTTCCCCAATCAGCATTTCTCCCGATTCTATTTTTCTGTTCCTTTTATCAAGCTGATAAACATTTTAGCCAACACTATCTTGATAAGGGTTTGATAAGAGAAAAATAAGTGGGTAATTTCATAGGGCTATTCTCAGGGCTCATTGGTTTCTAACGGACTCCTGATTTTGCTGCCACGAAATTAGACGAACACTTATATACTGTTTAATCTACTTCTTTATATTGTTTATACACTTAAATTTCAATTTTTACCATCCTATGGTTATTGCTAAGCTTGCTGCTTTTTAGACCATTAAAAACCTTGAATCCCGTTTTTCTGACGATTTTAGTTCGATTATTTAATAAAGGAATATAATTTTTTTACTTCAGGAGATAAAGAGCTACGGAAAACATTAAACTTTAGGTACATGATTTGTAGTCGTTTCGATCCATTTTGTTTTGGCCGGCCCCGGAGCAGTTTAGACATTTTTCATGTTGAAAACACACGAAACTAGTAGTGCACTTTAGTTATGTGCTAGCACAGTTTGCACTGCACGCGTATTAGACAGGATGCTGAGTTTATAGAAACGACATTTGGAGTTCAAAACTGCGCTTCATACGTTTGCTTAAACATCAGTTAATGGTTTTATTTTTGCGGGATAGCAGAGGTTAACGGCGGTTTTCTAAGACACATTTAATTCTATATTTCTCTCTTTTTGAACCAGACGATGGATACCTGATGTTTGGCAACATTCAGTGAAATGTTTCATAAATCTGTGTGAAGCACCAAATCAATTCAATTTGATCAGTAATTGAGTGCTGTCCATTCTCCAACATTGGTTATGTAGATAGAATTTGTTATGCTTGTTCATCTCAGTCAACATACGAACTAGTTCAATTGCTAATTGTGTTTGTTGGTCTCCTTCGATTGATGTCAACAATGCCAGTACATCGCAAACGCATGATGATATCATCCCGTTAACCGTTTCATGCAAATAAATTTGGATCCAGGAGTAGCCTTCTCTCTAATCATTGATCATAATTATCGCCAAATCAGCGGTCTTTTGGATCCACGGTAAATAATTTCTAAACAGGTCTGGATGGAGCACTTGGAATACAACGGCATTCACGTTTAGGCATGTTAACCGATGAACCGCTAAATGCTGCATGGACGTTAGCGCTTGACGTGATTGTGTTTGAGCTCGAGGCAAGCTATCTGTTTTCACAAAACATGTTTACCGATTTCTAAGGATTCAACTTTTTATATCTATTTTGGCTCACAAATCACCGATAATTCCTAGGCTTTAATTTTGGAAAGTTCAGCACATATATTGTTGAGCTCAAAATCTTCTAGCCAGAGATGCTTGTTTATTGTAGCAACTTACGCTCCGACTAACACCAATTCCGACGACGGGAAGAACGCCTTCTACGACGATCTTTATGCTCTTTTGAGATGTGCAAAAAGCTCCGATATTTTTGTCTTAGCGGGAGATATGAATGCCAGACTGGGTCGCTTAGATACATCTGAATCACAATTAGGTGGCATTTTTGGTCTTGAAGGCCAACGCACAGATAATGGTGAACGGTTTATACAATTCTGTGGACAATCTCGATTATTCATTAGCAGTGCTTCCTTTCGACATAAAAGATGTCAATGTGCCACATGGCGCTCGCCGGACGGAAGCCAACCTTCGGCCCAAATCGACAATATCGCTATAAGTGTTCGCTGGAGAGGTTGCATTGAGGACTGTCGCTTCTTTTGCGATGCCTGCATAGATTCAGATCATGCTCTTGTGCGATGCAGGTTCTCGTTAAAGTTCTCCGGTACGAATCTTTTGAATGGGAAACGCATTGCGGTCGAAAAATTCTCCCAACCTGCAGTTCAATAAATTTATTAGACCACCTTACGTAACTTACTCCCAATTGCTCTGTGTGCAACTGCCGATGAAAGGTGGAACAAAATAGCAGGGATTACATGAGCAGCCGCAATATCAGCCTGTGAGACTACACAATCAACCCCAAACTCCCCCTGGATTTCACAGCGCTCTTCACCAACGACGCCAAATACATCATGGTCCTGGACACAATACAGAGCGTAGACGCGTGAGGAATGAACTTAAACGGAGCTTAAGACTAGACAGAGAAAGGTGGTGGCTAAATAAGGTCGAAGAAATGGAAATAGCAAATAATGCGGGTAACGCGCGAAAACTCTTCCAACTTATTCGATCGATGGTGCCGACGAAAAAAAATGAGTGAGTGAGACTATCGCTGAAATAGACAGTACTCTTATCACTTATAAGAATCGCCGGCTCTCATGCTGGCCGAACATTTTGAAGAACAATTCATCTGGTCGCCTGCAACAGAATCATTCCCTCATTTGAAGCAGTGTGATCCTTGATCTGTTAGCGTAGATCCTCCTAATGATTTAGAAATTAAAGCATGTATCGAATCCATGAAACGATTCAAAGCTGCTGGCCCCGATGACATACCGCCTGTTTTGTTCAATTAAGGTGGCCAAGTCCTAATCAGCACATTAGGCGATCTCCTCCGTGAAGTGAGGTTGTCAGAAGCCGTCCCTCCGAGTTGGGGCGAATCGGTTTTCATGCCTATATTTAAAAGGATGTGCGAAGCTCATGCCCTAATCACCGTGGGATAAGTCTCACTCCCATCATTACGAGATTATTAGCGTCTTCAAAGACGCATAGGGAATCACAGATCCGAGAGCTGGCTTCCGGCCTGGCCGAGGCTGTGTCGACCACATTTTTACTCTTCCACGGATCTTAGAACTGCGGCACACTTATCAACAGCCGACAATAGTCATTTTTTAGACTTCAAAGGAGCATTTGATTCATTCGATCGAAATGTCCTATTTAACACCTTGCACATTTTAAATAAGTTATGACTAGCACAACACCTACTATCAATGGTTGATCGCTGAAACACATAAAAACCTTGATTCGCCCTTCGCCGCATCAAGATGTAACATCCTTACTGATGATGTGCACGATCATGACGAATTATTCAAGTATGGAAGACAGTGTGCCAAATTATCGTCGGATGATTTGATCCTCCGATCAACACAGAAGCCTTTTTATTTGAAAGAAATCAGTATAAAATTTGAACCAGGTTTTATTGCTATCATTCTTTTGGTTGAACCGAAACTATAGCATCGTTACATGGACGGCACTCTAGTGATAATCGAGAAAAACCTCGCCCGGTAATGCACTGTGATTTCACCATAATTAAATTTGCACAATAAATCGAGAGCAAAGGATGCCTACCCTTTTGGGGCATACGCATCAGAAAAACTAATCGGCGAATTGGAAACAGGCGTCTCCCGCGAACGGGTACACTTGTGGATCAGATTTTGAACTTCAACATCAAGCACCCTACCACTCATAAGCGGAGTTGCGTCAGGACACATTATTCAACCTCATTTGAGAACAATGTAGTACTCGACCACTCCTTAAAGCAGGAGAAACACCTGTTCAACGTATTTATAAAGAAAAGATGTCTAAAGAACTTCGTCGAGCGACAGAATGTGCCCAACGCAGTAGATTCAACGAGGTGGAGACCTACCCTGCGTCGATATTGAACGACTAATTGTCTGTACGCTTGAACCTTGCCCCAGGTCCGGCAATATAATGCTTTCAAGATCAAAACATACTTCTCGGCCATTCCATGTCTCAGCAGACAGTTCCAAAGACTTTCGCGATCGATTGAATCGAATGCTGCTCGAATGTCAAGGAATACCATGATCGTTGGCCTACGAAATGCGTGGTGTTGCTCCAGTAACTGATCTATTTCCCTCGACCGTTCACGAAACCCCGTTTGCTACTCACGGATTTGCTCTTCCCGTGTCGTACTCAATCGTTGAAGCAGGGTGGAGGCCAGTATTTTAGGAGCTGCTGAAATGAGACTGATACCCCGATGATTTTCACAGAAATCGCGCTGTCCTTTTTTTAAAATCGGAGCAATTACTGATTCTCTCCAAGGGATCGGAACGCGTTCTTCAGCCCATCTGTTAGCGAAAAGCGCTCGAAGTCCGCAAACTAGAGCGAAACCGCCATCTTTGAATAATGACGGTACCAAGGCATCAGAACAAACGTTGGTTCATTATTAGGAGAGAATTCACAGAAACCCAGTGTTGAGCTACACAGGAAGTCAGCCCATAACTATCCAACGCGGCTGTTTCCAAGCAGGTTTGTATCCCACTCCATTGTCCATCGATAATATCTTCGAAACTTACAGAAAGATGCAAATTGGCCTGAAACTCCCTGAGAACCGGGAGATCATTAAGCCTGGCAAAATTCACTTGCCTTGCAGCGATTCCTCGTTTCCCGCCAAAACGCACCGAGAGCTTAGCACAGATTAACGCATGAACTGGCTCTAGACAGGTGCCCCATTACGAACGGCAATCTTGCACACTCCTTCACCACGAGTAGCTGATAGCACAATGGTCAGTTTGCGTGAACGAGGCCGCCGATAAAGATTTCCAGGTGGAGCAGTGACGCTTCGAATGACAGAAGTTAGTGCTGGCAAGGTAGAGTCTGTGCTCTGAGCACAAGCTAAGCACGTGCGTTCATGTCCAGCTAAGACAACGATGTCACTCCTCGATTCAAGTCTAATGTGTTCTTGTACTATTTCAAAGGACATCCTTGGGAATTTCTGAGCTACCGTTAATCGGTGCATACGCAGCCACCACAAACCTGTTGCTGGATCGATTGCGAAATCGTCCTTTCTTGCGCGAATCCTCTGGTCTTACTGCACAAGACGACTGTCGACTAGGATCCAATCTAACAGTGCGACCTCAGCTCGGTCACTCAAAACGATTCCGATACCAGTTTGATCAGATACCATGACGTCGTCATCAATGGACAGGCGTCGATAGTGTGTCTTGCGTAAGTTCGAGGTATTAAACAATCGCGTAACTGAGCTAGAGTTATGCTTGTGTGTCTCCGACAAACCGCATTGAGGCTATCAAGTGCGCGAGCGAAGGCTATCTGTTATCAGATGCTAGCTAAATTCAGTACATTAAACGCCGCTAATTTGAATGGTACGCCTTGGAGGAAGAACCCGTTGGAGACATTCGAAGCAGGCAAAATATTCGAAGTGGCTAAATTTGGAGACCTCGATGAACAAGCTTTACCCAAAAACTACAAAACGGTTGTTAAAAAGTTTGCATGCAGTGTAAGAACATTAAAATCATTGTGACCAGAGAGCGAGGTCTGTCATTTTTACCTGTATTTTCATAATTGCTTGTGGGCGTGTTACTACCCGGTTGCCCAGGCCGAAGTAGGGGGTTGGCTTAAGAAGCCCCACCCCACTTCTATCCATCGACCTTCCTAGTATGAGTAGCTATTCTGGCATCAAAAGACCACCCAATATAGCTCAATGGGTCATTGAGGTGCACAAACATTCGCACCACGTTAAGGTCCAGTCTCAGTGCGACGGAAATTTCACTAGGCATGGGATTCAACGCATGCAATTGAACCATAGCTATGGACTAATGGGCTGCCATCTGTTCTACACGCGGAACAGGAATCGCATCGAGAAACAAGAGAATGGTATAAAGGTGGTGAACTTCAAGGCTCTCTTGCTTCGCAAGATGTTACGTTGATGATCTCATCTCGTTTGGTGACGAACCTTCCACTATGCAAGTTCGGCAAGCACCTAATAATGAATATCCTTTTTCATGTTTGCTACCATCGAAATCTCTGGAGTGGATTAAGCTGATAATCCAAATCGGCCACACGCTACCCCAGAACATTGAGGACATGCATTTCGTTGGATAGAACTTCTTAGCTCTTGCTTGCTTTCATTATTATCTGCTCAGTACTCATGGCATGTGCAATACCAGGGCGCAATCAGGTATTGAATGATGTAAAAAAAATTCTAGATATTCTGGAACTTTTTTTACTAAGCATGTGACGAGTCGAACTGGGTTTTTATTCCGACTATCAGAAACAACACACGAAAATGCCGGTTTATCGACTGCATTATTTTACCTTGATCCACGTATTGTGCGCTTAACTGATTGTATCTCACTCAAATGTCTGTCCTCACAAGGATCTTTTAATTTTAATCATCTAACCTCACGCTTCCATCGTTTTTCTATTTCTCACAGCGAACTGTGCCAATCACAATCGTCGGTCTCATCATGTGATTTTTTTCCGCGAAATTTCAATCCCGTGATTACCTTATCTGTGTGCTTTTCTTTATTTTCGTCTACTTGTCTTATTCGCCCTGATCACATTCTCGCAAGTTCATCTGTTTACGCACTATTTGTCTTTTGTTTTTTTCTCATTACGGGTTTTCGTTTCGTGTGGTTGGACATCTATGCCTTCGTTTTGGGGTCTGTGGTGTTGTATTATCATGGGTGTTAGCGATTGCCATCACGTGGGCATTGTTGCTGCCCTTATTAGTATCTGGTTGTAATACCGCCAAGTTCGTGATATCGGACGAAAAAACGAATTTCGGTTTTCACATCCCTTTCATGTACATACCACAACCGGTTTGCCGTCATCAAATGGAGACAGTAAGATCAAGTGAGCCTTGAAGTTGAATTGAAAGCTTCATTATTCTAACTCCGACCAACGCCTCAGGCATAAGATCACAGGAAATCATTAATAATCTAAATTCCATCTCACTTGTTTAACATTTTTGGCAGAAATCATTTGAGGGAAGCAACTGATGAATAGGCGATCATAATGGTTGTATGATATGTTTCTACCGAACATATGGTGTGGATTGATAGTTTAGTAGATTCTGGTACGTTGTGTGGGAGGTATTCGTGAGAATATTATTAGTAAATTGATCACGTGAAGAGCATGTTGTTTCAAAACAGTTTTATGATGAAAGTAATGTGTCGCTCACATCCCCCGCACTTACACAAGTGTAAGTATAAGTAACTTTTTTTACCACGCATCCACTGTTTCAATGCTCACTGAACCTAATCTTACTGTATCCACCTGATGATGGCAAACAGCCAGAAACCGGTAGTGGTGTGTAAGTGCGGGGGGTGGGGGGTGAGCAACACTTAACTTTGGTCATCCATAAGCGACTTGAGTGCTTAACCAAGAATCACTTTGTGATTCTGTGTTTGAAAATGGTAGTTGGTTGTACGAACCCTGTGTAACAGTGGCATTCAAGTATAAATTTGTTTTATGATTACTTCATCTGAATGTGAACTTACTCGGAAAATTGTTCAGATACATTATTAACAGTTATAAAGTGTGGAAAGAATTGTTGACGTATCAAACACTCGATTAGAGCGAAGAATGTCGTTCTCGTCATTTCACATCAAAGTTGTACGATAAATACATCAAAGAAATCAAAATGGATCTGATCTACATCAAACAAATAGGAAACCAACGTCACGTGATATTGTGGAGGGGGTGGTCAATCGTTACCAATTCACTCTCCCTGTTTTAACATTTATTTAGTTTGCACAAGCTTTGAGGACCCTCGAACCAATATTGACCACGCTACACTTACTTTACTTTATGCGACTATCAGCTCCTGGAGGATGAGTCGGCTTTAATAAAGATTCTTAGGTATTTTGGTACAAAACGGCGTCCCCAGCACCACCCGGCATTTGTTCGAGTCAGCTTCTCTAGCCTTTGCACAACCAAGTGCGACCTGCAAGGCAGCAGGGAGTTTACAGAAAGAGGTGGTGTCTACCAGACTCTGTTTCAGATTTTTCCTCGGGGTTTTCTTCTGAAGCCTTTCCTGCGGTCGGGTATCCCGCAAAGCAGCGGAGGTTAAAAACAAGGGTTTTCCTTCCCAAGATGAAATGCCCTTCCAGGCTAACGAGATCTAGCTGCCCGAAGCAAACTGGTTTTCAGGCGCCAGTAACTCGTCCTCACCCCTTCTCCTGTTGGTAGAAGCAGTTCCGCCGGGCTCGGGGAGCCACTCGTGCAGGCCAGAAGCTGGACTTGGTTGTCAGAGGCTATTTGAGACGCATGCCATATGGGAGCATTTTATAAACAGTGGGAGGTTATCCCCACTGCCACCCCCGGCTATGACAACGTTTGGAACCCCACATTTCATTCACATGTCGTTTGCGTCCAGATTTATCCCTTAGATCAACGCTATGTAACTAATAACTGCATTAGATCCTACCGCTGTGGAGAATATTATCTCTACATCGCCAATCGGGTGGAGTGATAATGTTTTCCTAGAATTCAAGCACGTCTGTAGCTCGGTGCAACAATGCCGGGTCGACATACGTCGGAAGAGTGAACTATCTTGCTCTGTGAGTCGCTTTACAATGCACTAGTTTTGCGCAACTGTATTACTCTCCTCGGTATCAAAAGTTTTTTAACAAAAATAGTGCAAAATTTAGAAAGGAGCGGTCAGTTGCCCAACACGGATTTCATAAAAATCGTTCTTGCCTAACAAATTTGCTGACAATCTTGAACGATTGTGCGGGTGTTGTAGATGCAAGCGGCTGTATTCATGCATGGTACCTTGATATTTCTGAAGCTTATGATAATGACGTTCATAATTGAGCATGCTGCAGAAACATGGTATTGTTCGAAAAGTATATGAATGTGGATACGTGATTTCCTTCGCAAATTGTACATCAGAGTTTGTGTGGATGGACTATTGCCGGTGTTCCGCAAGGATCGGTGCTTGCACATATACTGTTGCTGATCTACACGAACGATTTAGCAATACCAAACGACAATAAGATGGTTCTGTTTGCTGATGACATTAACACGTTGAATGCGATGGCGGAAACTGCCGATTTTCTATAATTTCAACCCTTTATATGAAATTATCGACATCGTCTGCAAAGAAAATAACACTAAGAGTAATTTTTATGTTGTTTTTAAATATTCTCGAATATTTTCTAAAGCGACCCATCAGTGGGTCGCTTCGCAGCACAAAAATATCGGTCACGACCCACCGGTGTGTTGTATCGCGCTCAACGTGTTAAAATATGGAGGCGAATCAGCAATGTCGATGGTTGTGTTTGCTACCAAACGACCTGAATGCATTGCACGACTGGTAATCTGAAAACTATATATATAACTATAAACTAAATATAAACTATATATATATATATATCTTGAAAAGTTCACCCAAGAATCCCACAACACAACCCATTATTGCGGGTTCGCAGTTGTTTTAGGTCGTCTAGGTGTTTCATGCTCTTGTATTGTGCCGTGGGGTAGTGTTCTGCATTTCATTCGAAATCTCGTAATTATCACTCGTCGCAAAATCACTTCCCACTTCTATAATGCTGATTCATTACGTTCTGATGTTGGTGAAGATAATAAAGGATCACGCAATAACCGTTTTTATACTCGTAGCTTAGGTCTAGATATTTTGTTGGATATAGCCTCAGTCCATCTACGAAGCATCCGTCGTATCTTGAACATATCGTGGATAAACAGAGTGACTAATGCTGAAGTGCTTTCAAAAGCTGATCTACAGAGCATGTTCACCTTATTACGACAGCGCAGCCTACGATGCCTGGTCTGTTACAGAATGGAAAATGGTCGTATTCCGAAAGATCTAAACTATGATGAGTTGCAATTAGGAAGTCGACCATTAGGCAGACCGCACCTGCGGTACAAAGACGTTTGCAAAAGAGATATGAAAGCTCTTGGCATTGACTCGGCCAGTTGGGAAGAACTTGCTCTTGACCGCTCACATTAAAGGCATTGTGTAAAGCATCGTCTGCAAGCTGGGGAGGCGCAAATCACGCCGCCGGCGTGCAACTGATGCGATACAACCGAGTTCTGACTATCGTTGACAACGCTGCGGGATAGATTGTTCCTCCCGAATCGCACTGTTTGGTCATTCCAAAAACTGTAGAACATGAACACTCATGCGATTGTGATGTACGTCCATGGTCCACATCGACCGTGGGAGGCCAACAACAACATAGCCTCAGTGCACTCAAGATGCTACAATGAAATCTTCGTGATAAACGATGAAGCGTGTAAACGACTCGGTTTTACTCGGTGGTCTGTGCCAACCATATGGGCTAGAATTTAACTGTTCTCCTTAGAAAAACTGCGAACTTTGATTCTGTTCAGACATTTGCGTTTCCAGTTTCCCTATCATAATATAACGGTGTTGAGAGAGGCCGGAAATGATTACGTCTGGTCATTCCAGGTTAAGGTCTGACAGCTTGTCTCTAATCAATACACTCGGGTCATCGGTCCGACAATAACCATGTTAACCCCGCGTTTCACAGCACATTTGAGGATTGCATCCCGATTCAAACCTGAGGTCAACCTGCCCAATATTAACCGCGTTCACTCACGAATCACACAACACAAGATAATGCCGATTGGTCATACGCGTTCCTTGCGCACAAGAGAAAAAAAACAGACGCATATCTTAGATTGGCAAATCAAACAACCGCAACACTTTCCTGAAACGTGTCTGTCCCTGTTGTCACTTCGATCTGATTTGACAGTCGATTTCGTGCCATCCGGTACGCTCAAAGCCTTCACCATACAGGGCTTGTTTGACAGACCTTGACGAATTGCATATTATTCGATAGCGACTTACCTTGTCCTTCCTCAAGCTTCCCAGAATGTCGCTCAAACTGTTCTAATGCAATTCTTTCCAAACGCGAAATATTGTAGGTCCGCAATTGGCGTTGTCGGGCATTTCAGTAATTCCTGCTCTTATATTTGTGCCAGAGGGTGGTGTTCTGCAAATCATTCGAAAGCTCGTGATTAGCACTCATCGCACCTCCAGAATACGTTCCATATATCCCGCTTCAAGGAGTAGGTGATTTGTTAAATGCACCTAAAAGTTGCTGGACAAGGTAGCTGTTTAAGCCGCTTTCCTATTATTGGTTTGTTTGTGATTATTCTCACTTTTCCATAGCTAAACCTCCTTTGAATGATGCTGCCATGTTTGATAGCCACCGTTTGCAACCCTATTAACTTCTTCGTGTGATAACCCGTAGCAACACTCATATGACATAAAATTGGCGGGAGAATAAACCAGCTTTTAAAGGTGCACACCGAATTTTCTCACGTTCCAGTGAATAATCTTTTCAAGTTGAACCACAAAATGTACTCTCTATAGTGCAGCATGATTCCCGTAAATCTCGTTCTTGCTTGCCAAACTTGCTGTCGATACTAAACGACTGGCCTTAAGTGGTTGAAAATGGAGCTAGCATCCACGCTTGCTTTCTGAACATGTTTAAAGCCTTTGATCTAATTGATCACTATCGAATATTCCAACAGTCAAGAGTTAACTGACCACTCCCCGTGTGACTCAAACGTTACCTCTCTGAGCGCAAGACAAATGTGCGAATACATGCAGCATGTTCTCGAGCCATCGATGCCATTTGTGGGGTAACGAAAAGTTCCAATCTTAGGCTCGTTTCTTTCAGGTTTAGACCAACCATCTACCACGAATGCTGTCATGCAAGATAGTTCTCTTTTCTGGCGCTAATAGGCTTTGAAAGATGATCAAATTACTTCTACTACAACTGCGAAGAGATTTTAATGCGTCTCATGAATTATCGACCATGATAAAGCTACCATTGAAAGTTCAAAAAAACAAGGGGCCGCAAACTGGCAAGTCTTTTTAATGCACACGTAAGTTTGGGCAGACAATTTTGTATTGACAACATCAGAAATGGATCTCGTATTCTGAGTGCAATTCATGCAAAATTAAACCATGCATTGTCGCTTCTGGACAGATTTTCAGAATCTTTTCGCTGACGTTTCTGTGTCCGCGATGAGCAAAAAACCCCATAATTTTAACCATAGAAAACGCAGAACACTGGCTCAAAAAGGGGCGAAGAGGCTGATTAAAAAACTACAACAATGTAAATCAGGTGGTAAAAAATTGCAAAGACGGGACTAATTAGGACAGATTCCCCGAATTTTTCCGTACGAATCTCTGTTCGAACATTATTTTGAACAGATCGGACATCGTTAATATTAATTCGAAGGACAGGTCATCCAATAGATTGTCGTGTATGAACTTGATTCTTGGAGAACGGGCTTTCTTTGTTGATTTTAATTTTGTTTCAATTATGTCGGGCGATTTCGCGTCGTGAAGAATCGGCAGGCTGTAGCGGTTAAATTATGAGACTGTCCACATGTTGAGATTTATGAGAGTACTGATATTATAGTTTTCGAAGAATATTTGCACAATCTTTTTTATGAAATCGCTGAGCGAGTATGAATGACTCGTGGTGGTATTGGCTCTTTAACACTCCGGAGATTTTGGACATATGCTTTTACGGTGTTTTGGTATTCTTAACTATTTTTCTACCAGATTGATCTAGTATACTCTTCTGTCACCCGAATTCTGCGATAAACAAGAAAGATCTTGGTGTTTCGTAATGCGGAAGTTTAGAAAACAGTCTTAATTGCGTGTCAGTCTATAGGCGTGCACGCAGTTTTGTCAACTTACTCAGACACATCTTGGGACGGTTCGCGCGAATTTTATTACCGAACACACTAACCTACAGAATAAGGAATACGTCGCCCCACCCAAATAGACACATTTAGATTTGTTTCCAGTCTCCCGACATGCCATCATAAACTTACTATTCAACTACCACGCTCCCCCATAAATTGGCGCCGGAACGTTTACTCAGTCTCCATCTTATGGTTATTGTTAAGCTAAATGCTTTTTAGACCATTACAACTTTGAATCAGTCTGTATGTTTTCTTTGTCAGTCAGACTGCTTTCCAGTCATAAGTCGAGAGAGTCATGTCCAGTAATCCTCGTTGACATTGATTTACTGATAACCATCGGTGATTCCGATATACATAAGCACTCGAAAAACAGTTCGCTAAACATACATTTTCCACTAACGTTATATCACCCTTTTTCATACGTGGGATTTTTTAGAAATACTCACATTAAAATATGAATGTACAATTTCTTGGAATTTCATTCACAGATCTTATGGTGTTGTACACCTATTTGATTTTTCACGAAAAATATGAAATTGTTGATATAGATTATGAATTTTGCAATTTTTCATTAAGAAATATTTAATACCCTATGATAATTGTGGAGCCAAATGCTTTGTCATCGTATATTCTTCAATCTGCAAAATCTCCGACGAGATGAGCGGTTTAGTGTGAAAGCTAGCTATCACTGATGATAGGAATGCCACATTTCGTATTGCTGACGTCGGTGACTGTTTATTAGGCAAATTTGTTATTCAATCGCTTGGGCATTCAAGCGGATCAGCGATCGTCCATTCATGTCAAAACACCGCTTCGTGCAGTTCAGAATACTAGTTTACTTTGCAAACTGGTCATGCATTTCAATAGGTGATCCATGAATCTGTTATGTTGTTCAGACTGCGTGTGAACTGGTTAAACGGTCGTGAGCCAACCGTTGAAAATGATATTTATGTATTTGAAGAGCTCGTTTTTTATATAGGTGAAAGGTGTTTAATTTTCAATCGGATGTAAAGTGCGGAGCTCAATATCAAAACAAAACAGTCGATTGCACCAAATTACGCCAAACCATTGAGTGAGAGTTGTATAAGCGAAACACCAGTAACCGCTAAAATAAGCGTTTTTTGACCCTAGCCTTTTATTAGATCAAACGCATGAATTTTAGTGAAGTTAATCGGAAGTGAATATTTTATGCTAGATAGAAGTGTAAGTTACAAAACTCTGTGTTTTATTCAAGAAGGCAATGTTTTACTAATCGGACCTCGTTAATTCGGATTGGTCTATTTGACTTTGTGTTTTCTGGTAGCTGGATAGGCTCAATTATCCTGTGAGTAAAAGGTTCGGTGACAGTTTAAGAGGATGGTGGTTTCAGTCTGGCGAGTGCCCTCGTTATAAAAACACAAAAATGGAATGACAACGTCATGAGGAAAGGAAAATGAGTTGGTGCATCAAAAGTTAATACCCCTTGTTATATACAATGGCGAATCTACGGTCAGTGTATCAAGTAAACTCTGTGACAATATTTGGTTCACTTCGCTCACGATGATCGCAGTCTTGAAAGCGGAAATACGATTATTTTAAAAAGTATGTTTTTTTGTAGGAGTGTACCATATATGTACACATCGCGTTTTTGCAAAGTTCTGCATGTATACATGTGGCGCACATCACGGCCAACATGTTAAACAAAAGGGTTTCCGACTTTAGAATAGAGGCTTCGGCATAAGAAGTGAATTAAATGTTATGTTGGTCAGTGTAACCTGCATTGTGGATAAACACCAATGTACTAATGGATCGGGATAAGATATACTAAATGATATTTTCCTTAAATCGATGTAGGCTAACTTGTAGTATCTTGCGTACGTCCAACGACAACAATATTTCAAACAAATTCCTCACACTGGGTGTGTGTGATGAAAATGTATGCAAATGAATATCTTTGTTCTGCACTTAATGATCTTTGTTCCAGTGTATCTGTGCACTCTTCTCATCCACACGGCAAACCTCCACACAGTGTCCCCTATTCACTTTGGACATTCAATTCCGGACTCATTTCGTCAAGACAACTTCGCAAGAAGTTCTGCTGATGATGTCATCTAGCTTGATGACAAAACGTCCAACAACAACTATACAATCTCGGTGAACACCATCTGAACAACATCCTCATCCAGAGCTACGTGTATTCTCCTCTATTGCGGAACTTCTCAAATGTTGGTTTTGACTGCCAACGTGCGCCTCTGGCCTCGGCCCTTACACAGCGGTTCAGTGACCGTAATATGGAAAAACCATAACAACCGTTCGTACTAGCCCTCACTCTAAGCACGATAAGTATTGATATTTGTTGTCTATCAAAAATCCGTCTTTAAACGTTGATTCATTTAATCAATAACGTTGTTCTACGCCTCATTGGGCACGTTTTAATTACGTGTGTCTAGTGATTCTGTTGTTTCCTCTGTTTGTCTGGCTGGGTTTCAAATAACTAGTATTCAAAACACGGAGACCCATTTTTGCTAATGAAAGGCTATACTGTGCATGAATCGAAATATGGAAGTACAATTTGGCCGAAATTTATTCGTAAACCCTATGATGGTGTACAGTTATTAACTTTTTTACGACAAATCCTGAATCTTGAGACTTTTGTGTTACCACAAAGTGAACCAAGACAGTGACAAGTGATAAGATTTATTGCGATTTACTACGAACATTGGTGGAATATGAATTTCATGCTGAACTTGGTTCTCGCTTATTAAGAGCACACACATGCTGAGTGGGAACCATGGATTGAACAATTAATGGTTAAAAAAACCAAAACTTCACAACACTACAGGATTACGGTGTGAATAAATATGTGAAAAATAATAGCATATAACGAGTAGAGTATGTCAAATGTATGGCTCACGAATGATGTTCGGTTCCATATATTAGTTCAATTTCGCTTTTAAATATTGCCAGGCAAGGAGAGTCCACCACATGCTAAGGTTAAGAATTCCAGAAAATATATCACTTGAGGTAAAAATATAGCACCAACTATCAAGACGTGATATTGGGAAGTAGAGTAATAAGATATGTCCACGGGTCACTTTCTCACCACACTCTTGAAACAACTGTTATGTAGCAGATCAAGTGTCACCTATTTGGTTAGATGGGCGAAGAGGCAATAAAGAAAGATGGTCTTCCATTGGTGATAATCCTCAACTCTTTCTCCGCTTCAAAATTTCCCGATATCTTAAGCGCTATCTAGCTAATTGGTGTTCTCGGCGTACTTGAGTACTGCGATCGGTTACGTGTGTTGAAGAAATGTGGAAAACTGTGTTTATTATTGTACTGCAATGTAGATTTGGATTAGGCTCTGTTATATGCAACAATCAGCCTCCAGACAGGAGGCAAGACAAAACGCTTTATTTCTGATTGTAATTCGAGATTAATCCGATGACTTTTTACCGCTTGCCCTTGTAAAGATCACTTAGCGGAGTTCAATGCTAATTGCGACAGTTTGAGCATTAAATATACACCTGTGCTTCTGTAAACTGTGAAGACTCTCTCCAACTATTGAACCAATGAATCTCTGTGGACGTTTGTGTTATTTGACCGGCATCAATCCATACTGAATGTTAGGAGCTCGAAAATGATTAGAAGCTTCTTAGATACCCACACAACGTGAGTAAGGGAGGTTACCTAGATCTTGGTGGATTGGAAGCACTTCGGAGATTGAATGAGTATATGCTATTGAAAGCATGTGTACAGTTCTCCAATTCATAGGAGTTTATGGCCTTATGCCTTATTGTTAAAATAACAAAAAATGATAAAAATGCGGTCAACAAGGTGGTTGGGGTAGATAACTTCACAATCTGGCGTCCGTCCGGCTGATTAGGAATAACTTACATGACCCCTAATGTGCACAAGCATTAGGTAAGCAGGTTTGTCGTTCAGTGGAGGATGTTCGCACAAAGTGAGTGATTAACATAGCATGTAG
Organism: Atriophallophorus winterbourni; assembly: GCA_013407085.1. Classification (NCBI taxonomy): domain Eukaryota; kingdom Metazoa; phylum Platyhelminthes; class Trematoda; order Plagiorchiida; family Microphallidae; genus Atriophallophorus; species Atriophallophorus winterbourni. The sequence continues at coordinate 64,441 of JACCGJ010017336.1, forward strand.
GGAGGTGAATCAGTTTACCTTGACCTCGCTTGTCTATCCTATTTAATTTATGATTGGTCAGGTAATTACACTTTAAATATGAACCTTGTTCATACTAGCAACCTTAGTCTGACGAAGCTTCTGCGTCAGAAGCGAAACGGTACAAAAATCTGATCTAACCGGTTTGATGCCAACTTTCTGATCTTGACTATGGGTACCCGATCGGTTTCAAATATATGAAAATACCTTGACGATTTATTTAAATGTTATCGCATTGTATAGCCTTTGGCTTTTTCCACCAATAATATCGAGTTTTGAATATTGGTTGAATAGTCGATCCTTTTAAAGAGTTTCGTAACCTAGTTAAATTTGGTATCTCTGACCGCGAGGAAAATTTTAGTCAACTGCCGTTGCTTCGGAAATCTTGAATAGATCTAAAACGGAAGGCAAATCCGTACATGTTTTGTGATCAAAGTTTGAGTCATGGTTATACCAGGGAAGGAAATTTATGACAAGTTGATAGGACAGAATGAGGTGACCTTGCGAAAACAAAGGTTTGAAGTAAACCTTAAATGGTAATAGAAAGTTTTTCATTTATCTGGCGTGGTTTGTGATCTGTAATGGCTTTCAAATTTAACAATCCGTTAAGGCCAGAGAGCGTTAGATTATTCTGCGCGCATCGCACACTTTATGATGGGATGTAGCGGAACCACCAACCTTTCGTTGGCAATTATTACAATATAGAATCGAGCGAGTATGAACGCGACGAAGTTTTCTTCGCGTTACAGGCACTCCGCTATTGGCTGAGGAAGTTTATCGAACTACTCGACAGGATTTATCATCGTGTGACAAAGTTGGTCTCCCGGTACTGAAATTTGCCTTTCAAAGAGCGAACGTTTAAACTGAATCTACACGGTTTTATTCAACGACGGATACGAAGTGACCCCATGTTGACATTCAAAATCCTGCATACTGAAAACCATCCCTTTAAACACTTTATAAATCCCAATGGCCTTACTCGAACACGAACACATTCAAAGGCTTTAAGCATTCCGCATTCTAGTTTGGATATTCGTTTTAATTTTTTCTCGGTAAGAATTTGTATCAGTTGGAACTATTTGCCTGAAGAAATCACACACTCAGAATCTGTTGAGGTTTTCACTTCTAAAATCAATGAGTTTATGACGAGCCATGCGGTGTGTGACTGTCCCTATTGGTTCTTGAGAGATTTTATATTTTCATTGCATATACCTTTTCATCCTATGGCTATTGTTAAGCTTACTGCTTTTTCTACCATAAAACTTTCTGAGTTCTGAGTTCTGAGTATTAAGCTCTTGAAATGTTACATAAGCAGCGTGACTGTAACAGTGATAATCTGATGACACTTTGTGTCTTTCCAAACAGCTTACGATATAATATTCGTGGAAGTTGTAAAAACACTTCGAAAGTAAACTCGGCTTAAAAGTTTGGATGGTTTAAATGTTGTAGTGTTTATTTATCATTAAACTAATGAAACACACAATTCTTGAGATTTGGAAAGAAGAATTTGGTATTTTATCCTTGTTGTGAGGTCTGTAGGCACTGAATGTGGAACTCAATGTGGCGCACGGAATTTTGTGAACGAAACAATTTTTCATGAAGTTATAATTTTTGTCGCTGTATGTGTGAAATTCTACATATAATTTCTAATTGAGTGAAGGCCAATTCGCCATTTTCAGCCAGCTTTCTGCAAAAGATCTAACAAACATACTATGGTCCTTACATTCAAACCACTTGCATAGTAGCCTAAATCAATCTAGTACAATACATACAAATTCATATTCGTGCTGGTGGTATGGCATTTGATTAATCGTTATTTGACAAAATTAATGTGGAATAAATGAAAATCGATAATTAATCAATAATATTCCGATGTTTTCAAAAAATATTCCCAGAGGATTTATAAGCTACATACGTTGTTTGCAATCCCGCGGTTCTATGAGTGACACTGACTAAATTTGCATTTGTTCTAGCTGGCTGATTCACTGAATTTCTGTTTGTTATTTTGTTCAAATGTCTTGTTTAAACAATTCTGCCAGACAGAAACTAATGAAAAACCCGAGCGTTGTTCAGAAAGACAATAAAATTGGCGTGTAAAGTCTGTTTATCTTGTACAAACTGAATTAGTTGTGATTAATCTGTTAGAGTAGAAAATTTGTAAGTTGTTAAGTAAACATTGGGAACCTGGAAAATTGGAGTCACAAAACTATTGACAATTAATTAAATGCTATCTATGATCAGTCGATTATAGGGGGACAATTAAGAGGATTGAAATGTGTTAGCAAAGTTTTGCATACTTGTGGGTTTAACGAAAAATTGCTCTAACTCAATGAAATTCATCGAGGTTACGCTATTTTGTCTTGGGTCCCCTTTATCGTTATGAAATTTTGCGAAAGATTTAAATTGTAATTACATTAACGAAAATATTAATTTGCATGCATCTCCATCACACACACCCCACGGCCGGTTTCGTGCTATTTGCACTCATCACGTAGGGGCAGTAAGATCAGGATCCGCATGCGCTTGAAACAGTGAAGGAATGGTAAAAATGTATGCCACTGTTGGATAAGGCTGGTACGACTAACCTGTTCAATCACATGTGTCCAAACACATGTTTAATGAGGCTAAACCCATAACCATGAACCAAAATATTCATTTGCATGCATTTCCATCACACACACCCCACGACCGCTTTCGTGCTGTTTGCACTCATCAGGCAGGGACAGTAAGATCAGGATCCGCATGCGCTTGAAACAGATCAGGATCCGCATGCTGTTGAAATTGCGCTTGTAATTACATTGTTTTAGCAGACGTGGTGTGTGATTATTAATTTTATTCGCTGAACTGTCAATTTAATTTCCGTAAATCGAAATGGACGTTTGCTGTATTATCTCTAACTGGCTAAGTGAACCGTGTATTTTAATTATTGGAAATGATGTTTGACGATGTTGTTGAACTAAACCATAATTTCATACTACATCAAGTTGTATAATTGGAAACAACAGTAGTTCAATTTATTACCCCGTATAGCCAAGGCCTCAACGCCAATTACTCGAAAGATTATCGCCTGTTGTTATGTTCCACCTCAGAGAGTTTCTGGTCATGTCGCGTTAAAACACTTGGTACCGTTTCTACGTTAAAAATAAAGGTTAATTCAAAATGCTTGAAATAATAACCTGCTATTCTGAAAACGCAACCTCACCGATTTCTTGATTTATTTTGCATGAAGGATTCATTTAACCATTAACTTGCAAAGAAACTAACCGTGAATTGCACGGGATAACAGGAAAACTTCTTGCTTGGCTAGAAAACTATTTACGCGTCAGGAGTGCCCAAGTCAGAGTTGACGGCGCCTTATCGAAACCATTCAAAATTACGAGCGGAGTGCCCCAGGGTTCGGTCCTCGGACCGATTTTGTTTTTGATCTACGCAAACGACATTCCCGAGCGTGTTAAATGCAAGATTATGTTATTTGCAGACGATATAAAGCTTTGGAGAAGCATACGTACCAATGATGACTGTGAAACTTTGCAGAAGGATCTAAACACATTGCACGATTGGTCTTTGAGAAACAAACTACCATTCAACTTCCAAAAGTGCAAGGCGTTAAACATTGGAAAGACTGTTAATTACAACTACACTCTTGGGTCCCACCAACTCGTCTGGACAACTGAAGAGAAGGATTTGGGTGTTTGGACCAGTTCAAGTCTGAAGACTTCACTGCAGTGCAAAGCGGCATACAAAAAGGCGTCACAAGTATTGGCGTTATTGAGACGAATTTTCGGCAGATTCTCCAATCAGTCGGTGCCCCGTATCATGAACACCTATCTGAGACCAGCGATGGAGTACGCTGTTCAGGCTTGGTCACCCTGGATTCAGAAAGACATCAATCTTCTGCAGCGTATTTACCACCGAACCACAAAGCTTGTACCCGGACTAGCTGCTAAACCATATGAAGAACGTTTGAGGAGTCTCAATCTTTTCGACTTTCGCTGTCGTCGACTAAGAGGTGACCTCATACTGATGTACAATATTATGCACGTCCCTAACCATCCCTTGTCCAAACTTTTCAACGCTCGCCACCCCGTGCCAGTCGGAAACACGAACTTTCAGTGCTTATTCCCACTTCAAGACTGAACTGTCGAAGATATTCGTATGCTGTACGTGTAAGTTTCACATGGAACACCCTCCCCTCCACTGTTACACACTCAGCCAACCTGGATATTTTTAAAGCTAATTTGGACAAACACTTGAGAGACAACCCAAACTTTGATACGATTTACACTACATGAGTTTTCCTGTTCTTCTTTTTTATTGTATATATCTCATAACTCCATCCTATGGTTATTGTTAAGCTAAATGCTTTTTAGACCATTACAACTTTGAATCACTTTGAATCACTTTGAATTTATGAGTTAAAACTTTTCTTTGACAGAGGACTATCATGGCTTTATGACTCAATAGTTTGAGTCGTTCATGTGAACAACAAGAAGAAAGACTAAGTTTTATCGGAATATATGGGAAATTTCAGCAAATGATTAATATTGAAAGAAATGCGTTCTATACAATTTGAACTTATGTGTCACTGTTGGATAAGTTTGGCACGACCAAGCTGTTCAACCAAATGTGCCCAAACGCATGTAGATGGTGTTAAACCCATATTAATGAATAAAATCTATACAACTTACACACAAGATATACTGGAAGAAAATATGCATATCATAACAGTAATATAAATTTGACAGTCATTTTTCAATAAGAAGTTTATTTCGAAAAAATATCTTCATACAAATGGGATGAAAGACTCTGGATATAAATACTTTCTGGAATGCGATATGATATACTTTGATCGAGTTTGCGAAGATTATAACATCTTAGGATATTGTAGTACATCGGGTTAGAAGTAGCATTAGGATAATATTTATAATTTGATCGCAAGATGAAAAATGCTATTTCAACATTACTTCAAGAATGTATTCAAAAAGAAAGAGTTTTAGTGCAATATAGAATTACGAGTTATTCTGCAGTTAAAAATAAAAATTATGAAGTACTTTACATCACTAAGAGATTGAGTTAAAAAGCATAGAAAAAGCCAACGAACCTAATTAAGTACAGTTTTAAGATGAGTCCGTGGAAAGTTGTAGGAAATGGTTATGCACATATACTTAAAAGGTCTTTCTCTAGTAAAGTCTGTGGACTTAAATCTAAATAAGGCAAGAATAGACCCAAATACCTAGCGTAGTTCATCACACAAATTAGTTAATGCAATTTAGGATTTTAAGGCAGACAAATCGGTGCTGAAAAGTTTGTAATTTTATCTTAAGTAGTAGAGAGCGGATTCAAAGAGTAGTTTCTGGATCCGTGGCAATTAATTACTACAGATACTATGTATTTGATAGCCGCGTGAGGTGCATCTAGGCATACAGAAAAGAAGAAAGGATATAGAATCGCTTCTTACAGCATCCAATTCTTAGTGGGCGGTAAAGTAGAACTAAACCCGTTGCTTTCAACGTTATGAGGTCTACTTGAAAAATATTTACGTATTTATTTTTATTTTTCGGTCTGAGTTTTAAGTACGTTCGTGAGTTGGATACGATGTACGGCCCAAACGCGTTGGTGTAATCTACACTACAGATTTTAAATGGTAATGATTTAGTGCCGAGATATTTTAAAACTCTGTGAATTTGGAGACACAATAGCGTAGACAGAGACGGGTTGCTTTCAATAAACGAATTGATTCTTATTATATGTAAGTCACCTTCTGGAGATGATCAAGTAATATTGTCTGTATGAATTTTAAACTAAGTGAAGAATATTTTATAAGGCGGAACTTTCTGGCAATCTCCTTGGGGACCTATATGCTTTTAACTTTGTCAAGCCATTGACAATGATGCCAGCGGAGAGTCAACGGTTAGATATAAAGTCGATCAGTTTGATCGTATCTGGAGCACAGGCCTACAGTGTCCTGTAGGGGCCAGGGGCTTTGTTCACTATTTACCTACCGAGACTGTTTGGGACATAATTTTCGGAAGTAGCGATTTCTACGTCCTAGAATAATAACCATGTGAAAGGTGTCCTACTATTACGAATATGAATTTCACCACCGAAGTTAAGGTGATTTCGCGTGTTGGTTGGCAACCTGTCCACATTGTCCTGGCCACAAAATTTTCTGAAGGCCTTTCATAACTGTCGCCGAAAGACTCAGCTCACGGTTGATACCCATCCAATAAGCCATGATTTATTTAACAATTATGCAATATTGTGGAGGGATTAAGTCGGGTCGACCGACGCAAGTTGACGTTTTAGGTCCAAACATTTAGTACGTTTTTGACCCACGCATCGAGGTTCAAAATTACCCACGTCACACGTCACTGCCCAGCTCACATCCCAAGGACAATGCGCCATGGTTACAGGAGGACATGGCTTTACTGTAACGTGCATACCACCGCGCTATAAAACTAGTTACCGGAATACACAACAGGCCATCCGTTGAGATGATTGCAACACTGAACCAATTTGAGATTTTATACCGTCATGTCAGGAGCGATTTGATCCTGCTATTCTTCCTTCTGAATACACTGAATCACCCACTTGAAAATCTGCTTATTCGGCAATAAGCACGTGGTAGTATGACCACGTGTTAATTATTCCACGCTCTAGAATAAGTTGTTGATGGATTTTACTAGCTCTCCGAGTTTGTTTTATCTAAGACTCTCCGCTACATACATGATTTGTCCATCCAGTTTCAACATATTCAAGGCTGAACTTGATATGTATATGTATGTATGTCTATGTATATGTTCAGGATGTTCAACATCGACTACAGTACACAAGCTTAATTTTCATGTTGATAAAATCTTTTTTTCTTTGTGTGAAGACCCAATATTTTTAGGCAATAACTACGTGGCTACTGATTCACCAAAAATTGGCGAACTAGAATTAGCCGGAATGTCATGGCCGTGAAACAAAAGGGTGAGGAATAGATTTGTATTATAGCCAAACCCTTCTGTGTCGTGAAATTACGGATCCAGACATAGCGTTGCTGGATACACTCTGGTGCTCAGTTCGATTAGCTAACGTCGAAGACTGTGTTTCGGGAGTAGTATATCGCAGGAAACTTACAATCTGTCCCTACTCGACAAAAATCGCATGGTTACTTCCAGATTTATTTGTGGATTTTTAATTATGAATGAGATAGACCATCCTAAATTGATATATATACGTATAAATAAAACGAATAGTTCCTAATAACTGGGGTAACATGTTAATAGGTGGGGATAACATCAGGATTAGCTCGCAGAACGTCGTCGAGTTTTGATTTGAATATATCCAAACTATTGGCGTTTAGCAATTTGACAAGCAGGGAATTCCAAACAAAACACACACGAACCGAATAAAAATACATGCGGCAGTTCCGTTTGGAGTTTAGCATTTCCAACATACAATCACTTGCAAATCATAATGTACCTGTGATGCCTAGCACGAAACGATCAAATGTGAAAAACAATGTGCAAAGTTCATAGTGTTACCGTTTGAAACAATATTTGTCGGGAATTCTGAATCTTGAAAACGGGTTTTATATAAAAATTGTAACTCTTGATAAACATCAATTGCCTAAACTTTATTTCGTCAAATGATTTCATCTGCACAGTATAATAATACTATCGGCAGAAATCGCTTTTGTCTAACAAATTTGCTGACAAGCTTAGCCGATTGGACGAGGGTTATAGATGTAAGGGGCTGTATTCATGCGTGCTACCTGGACGCAAAGCTTTCGACAGAGTTGATCATAATTTACTCTTGAACAAGCTAAAGAAACAAGGTATTGTTGGAAGACTATATGAATTGATAAGTGATTACCTCAGCAATAGACACATCAGAGTTCGTGTGGACAGCCTATTATCGAAGAAAATCGATGTCAATATCGGTGCTTCACAAGGCTCCGTGATTGGCCCAATACTGTTCCGAGTCTATATGAACGACATACCAATATAAAATGACAGTAAGGTGGTATTGTTTGCTGACGATATAAAAGTATGGAGGCGAATCAGCAATGCTGATGATTGTATTTTGTGCAAAATGATTTGAATGCTCTGTACAACTGGTCATCAGAAAATAAACTGTCATTGAATATGCAAAAATCAAAGATCATTCAGATCGGTTGTGACCTTGGCTTTTCCTATCAATACAAGCTCGGCGACATAAACCTGGAGTACACCGAAGAAGAAAAGGACCTGGATGTCTGGATTTGCGGTAGTTTGAACAATGGTCTATAATGCTAAGCCGTTTACAAAGCGCGTCTCGGCTGCTCGGCATGTTACGGTGGATATTTGGACGTTTATCCCTGGGGTGTTTTCCTCTCATGATGAGCACAAATATACACCCGGTTCTAGACTATGCCGCACAAGCCTGGACACCATGGCTCCAAAAAGACATCATACTTCTGGATCGCATATACCGGAGAGCTTCTAAGCTTATCATTGGACTCGAAAATATGCCGTTCGCCGGGTGACTCAGACGACTGGAGCTCAGGACACTTGCACGAAGAAAAATGCGAGGTGATCTCATCCTCGCATACAAAATACTCACTACTGTTTCCGACCCCATGGATACATTATTCCACCTTCGAACTTCCAGCAACAGCCGTGGCCATGGTTGCAAGTTGGAAATATCACATTCAAAACGGAACTGCCGCAGGTATTTTTATTCGGTGCGCGTGTGTTTTATTTGTAATTCCATACCTGCTGATCTGGTAAGCTGAAACAGTTTATCTATATTCAAATCAAAGCTTGACGATTATATGTGAGCTAATTCAAATTTTGCCCCCAACTATTAATAAACTGTCATCCTCTCATTGATTTTGATTTTATTATATATATATATATATATATATATATATATATTATATATATATATATATATATATATATATATATATATATACCTATAGTTCCTCTCTATGGTTATTGTATAGTTAATTGCTTTTCCAACCCTAAATCTTGAATCTATTTACTATGACGAAAAAATTTCCCAATGCTTCAAGCCTTATGCCTCTTGTGCAGTATAATGTGTTCTTCTTCGAATCTCGGTGCTACAAATTGAATTTGGTTTAAACTTGGAGTGTTTATTGTTACTAGTAATCATATTTTTCGCAGGAACTTAGTTTTGTTGGAGAAATCGATTCTGTCAATCCAATATTGAATAAATGATTGATTTCCTAATTCTTTACGGGTGAGCTCAACCGGTAACGGTCGAACCAAACGTCAGTCATCACTTCAAATCTCCATGAGAAGCAGAGAAAGCATCGCACGCAAACGCATACAATCTTTGCCTGTGCGCTGATTGGATCCTCATTCTCATTGGTCAAAAATCAATCACTGGGCGTGAGATGGAACAATCAGAATTAATCGAAAGGAAAAATGAGCATTGCTGGTCGAGAAATTAATTGTCACTTAGAGGTGAAAAAATGGTATTGATGAAGCTGACTTTGATGTATAATCGATACACCACTGCAAGCCCCAGGTGACTTTCAGCAAGATGTGATTTGTGTTATTTTAATGGCCATTGGTTGGTTACCGATTTCGTGGATAATACCTGTAGTAAATTTGGCGATTTTCTCGTATAACATGATTTTATGTGAACATTTATCTCCGGAACAATATAAGCACTACTATTTCAACCGAAGTCGGGAAATGTTCAACCAAGCGCAGGATAATTGTTCATTTTCGAGCGATTTACAATGGACCATGAAGAGTGGTAGCAGTGCCTCCGCAAGCGAAGAGATACTTGAAGTATTATTGCCAACCTATCAAAGACACGAGCGCCCAGCTTTGTCCTCTGCAAGCACAACAGTTGTTCAAGTGTTCATCCACATAATCGCAGTCAGTCCTATACGAGTTGTCGAAATGGAATACACGGTCGATATGTATCTTCGACAAATTTGGACAGACCCTCGACTAGCCTGGGACACTATCCCTTCGTTGATGCATTACGAGAACAGTATTTTAATCACGTCCAAACGAGACTTGTTATGGCTTCCAGATTTATTTTTTCGCAATGGAAAAATTGGTTTCACTCATGATATGTCAGTGCCAAATTATTTAATTCGGGTCTTTCCGAACGGCACTGTGCTTTATAGTCAAAAAATCACAATGACCTTCACCTGTTCGATGTACTTGAAAAACTTCCCAATGGATAGACAAGAGTGTGGCATGAATTTGGGGTCTTATGGCTATACACTGGATGAATTACGCTTCAAATGGATTCAGAATGACCCAGTCACGTTTCAAAAAGATGTACGGCTACTTGAATTCGCCAGTCCAGAACGATTCATAACACAAGTAAGCTGTTTAAATAAAATATTCATATTTTAATTGCCTTGCAATCATACATCGCAAAACGTTTAAGCTCACCAGGTAAGTGTAGAACGATCAGAATCCCGATGACTTTGGATAAGCGAAAACAAGGAATGAACTTTGCATGTGTTATATGGAAGTAGCTAGATTTTAAAGAAAAAATCCAAAATTGCTAAGCTAGCTAATTAATTTGATCTAATGTACAATGCCTTCACGGTCATAGTAAAAATTGCAATTTGTTCTGTGGGTGTCATGCTCTAGCTGACTTCAAAATAGATGGCTTTTAACGCGTTCCTTGCATTTGAATTATTCTCTTCTAGTTAAAAAGAGTAAAACTTTTGCATCGATATAACTGAATTGAAGAGCTCGATTATATGCGATTTATTTTGTTTATCGGCCAAGCATATCTTTGTCCGGGATTTAAGGTAAAAAGAAACAGGTATACGGTATTATTGGAAATTAAAAAGATTACAAAATGCGCGCCTCATAAGTGATCTTCTTTTAAACAGTAAAACAAAATTTTCTTTATGTATCGCCATTCACTGAGAGGCATTCACATCTTGATGCGAAATGCCAAACAATGGTGGTGCGCACGGCTAACTGTGATTGGTTTATCGATTATCGTATGTTCCAAAATCTGGAACTTCGCATGGTGATGAACTTCCGTGACTCAGGGAGAAGTAGTTGAAATAAAATGAGCTGGCGAATATTTCACATGATATTCAACCATGAAGAAAACCAAAAGACTAACATTTTTAGAAACAAAAATTCTCGTTCTACTTAACACGTGAACAATATCGTCTCTAATATGTCTCTATGTTTTCCCGCAGTGAGCAGTTTTTCGAAAATCTTTGGCATATCATACGGTATATGCTGGCAGGGATAGTTTTCAAAGCTAAACTTTGATGAAATAACCAATCCTGAATTACGTTGGAACTAAACCGATCGCAATAAGCTAATCACATTAAGGTAGGCGGGAACTAATATAAGTTAAACTTATGCATTTCTCTTTCAAGAGTTGGCGATTTTTGTTTGTGTTAGAGTGCGTGATGTCTAACTGAATTTGTTTCATAAAGTCTCACTGTACGTACACGCCATTACTCGTATACGATGATGATCATGTGCTAGGCATTCTAGTGCTAAATTTTTAAGCTCATATCAACAGATTCGCGGTTACCCGTGGTTCAAGTTGGTATAAATTATATTAAACTTACAACTGATCTTTGTACGTTCTAAGGTAGTTTCTCCCAAAACTCAATCTTTGGCTTCGCATTTCAAGAGATTTGAACATTAATGCCTTACTTTGGTAAAAAAAATATCAGAGAAAAAAATCCGGTACATGGTAGATTTCGCCGTTGGCATTGAAATAGGAATTTCCAAACCAGATGGAAAACCAAGGTCAATGGTGGTCAAACGTCGCTTGATTTAATAAATAAATCAACCTATTATGAAGCAACTTGGATCATTTATATATATATATATATATATATATATGTTTGTGTGTGTGTGCATGTGTGTTGCATTACTGGTTAAGAAATCAAAAATAAGAGTGCACCAAGGGAGGCTGATGGATTTCTATATCGTATTAAATATGCTTTCAATCCAATCTTGATTCGCTGAGCGACCGGATAAGTGTAGGAATGGCTTAATAATCAGTTAATCACTGTTTCAAGCGCATACGGATCCTGATCCTACTGTCCCTACCTGATGAGTACAAACAGCACGAAACCGGTCGTGGGGTGTTTTGTGTGAAGGAGATGCATGCAAATGTGTTTTACAGTTACAGGGAAGGTTAAAAAAGTAATAAGTGAAAAATTCTCAATAGTCATTGAACAGGTCACTCCTGCTCAATTAATCTAATATTAAAAATGATGAACAGAGGACGCTTTTGACGACAACCCACCCACGAGGGATGAGATCATTTACGCCATCACCGATGAAACTGCAAATTTTCTGAACCTGCAAAATGTCGAGCAATGTCTTGAAGGATGCTACTAAAGCAAAGATTTGCATACTCCATCCACGCTTAACAGAAATCTGAGTGCATGAACCCACTTCAATAGAAGGCAATGAACTGCGGTTAGTTAAGCTCTCGGGAATTGTGAAAGCAGATAGTTCTAAAACTACTGCGTTGACAAAGTGTTATCGATTAAAAGCATGTTATCTACTTGTGTTCGATTATATAAATTTCGAAAATGATTTTGATTAGTGACTAATAGAGGAGCTGTCCGACTTTGAAAAGCAAAGCTCTTGCATAGACAGAATCAATACGTTGTGAATTATCATGGAACATTCTTTTTGAATAGAACTAATTCTTGCTTATCATCTTCAATGAATTAGAAACTGCTTTCAATGGCTTAAATTACGAAGAACATTGCAAACTGCTGAAACTTTGTGGCATATATTTAACACGTTCACCGCGAAAACGAATTTAGATTGCTGTATTCAATCAGACTTTGGAAACACACAAATGTGTCAGCACGGGCTAATAAACCTGAAAGTAAATTGTGTCTGCTCAGATGATTTCTAGCTATGCAAGCTGAAGTCAACCTACATTCGTCCTCATATTTAGTATTGCGTACAAGCAAGTGATTTCTAAGTGAAAAAAAGAAATTCATCTTTTGGATAATCCACAGCATACACTGTCAAATTCATTATTCGGGTTTTTGAATTGATTCATGTTAAGTGCGTATACGGATTCTAAACTTCTTTTCATCAACATACAGAATATAACGTGTAAGTACACATTATATTCTGTATTAAACGATCCATCCCTTCAGACATTTTTGCAACTCAGACGTGACGCACAGCATTGTGGACACTAGTTCAAACTATATCAACAACACAGCCGATTGAACTGCTACAAATATGCTCTCTGCAAATGTGAAATATTCCACTCATTCACATGGTGCCATTTGATAAGCTCTATGTATATAAGAAATCACTTGATGTTCACATGGACAAGTATGATTTTGCAAATTTTCAACGTCCGCTCCGACGTCCATTTTTGGGTCCTGTAGAGCATACCGTTTCTAGCTGCATCTCATCTATCCGCAAATCTGTGAATGAATCTGTAGCCGGCCAACTTAAATTCGAAACACTTGTCAGATTGTACATGGATCACACTTTATATACCGTTAACATTATTAACCAGATCATCGATTAGATGTAGCATAAAACTACGACTTCAAAGAGATATATCTATCGGACAGTTGAACGTAATCTTGAAGACTCAATCCTCAGCGGCGAACTTTCACTTATTTTAGACACCAATTAACAAATGTAGATGAAATTAACGTCCTGAAGCTTAACGCAGGCGATAGCGAAATCATCATTTTGCTAAGAAATGAATTCAAGAAATTTTGAGCGTTTCTGCTGAATTCGAAGCGTCATTAACATCAAAGGAAGTACTGATGCAAATGTGAGAATCTGATTCACACCGGTGGGGGGATTGTTTGTAAAACTGAGAAAAAATTTGTAACTAGTTTTATGATCTTGGCTATAATATTTTGAATATTCAATGTATTGGTCAATTTTATGCTGACGTACACTTCAGCAATACAGAGGTTAACAGTGTCGATGGTCCAACAGCTCGGTAGTTATCAATTTATGTTAATCCCGCCTGTCAATTTTAGCCAACTTAAGATAGGTCAGGAAAATGTCAATTAAAGCTGCTTCCTGATCGTACTGACTCACTTAGTCTTGCGAAGATTTGTGTCAGAAACGAAACGTAATTAAAAACTATTTTTACCGATTCAGTACAAACGATCTTTTAATGCCTTTCATCCAGTTCTCACGGCGCTGGCAAAAAAGGGCCAATTGATCCGGTCTTTGTCTAGGTGACTTCACACTAGTATGCTTTTATAGACTGTTTGGCGGTAGTACCAAGTATAGTGCAATTTGATTTCATTCCATGCTTTGCTTACGATCACACTGTGTCTGACGAAGCTTTTGTGTCACAGACGACACGTTGCCCGAAACTGCTCCAACGGAATGCTTGATAATGTCTACTAGATTGAACCTAAAAATAATTCAATACATTTCATTTGGACTTGTATTTTGACTAATAATTTGGTGGTGTACTTTTAGTTCTATTTTCACTCATACTCAAAATCTCGGGGTGACCAAACCGTCACATGTCATAGGCAGTTAAAAACCCTTACTAGTAACCTTTCCAAAGTAGGCGCAGCGCGTGTTCCAGGCTGGTGTCCACGCGATCAGATATTGCAGTGGTTACTTACGCTTCAGGATATGTCCCGAAACCGTGTTCAAGCATATTCTTGGAATGTTTGCTTAACCTTGTATGTTGTCAAGCGGAATGACGAAATATGCTTATTATGATGCATGACAGTGAAAGCCTCAAGGAAGCTGCCGTGCTGATGTCGTTCACGAAACTTGTTTGAATGCATGTTCCATCCGAGGTGTAAGCACCTCTTCCCAGTTTGTTTTTGCTTACTCTTCTATAGAAGCCGTAGCAATTTAAGTCCCACCCTTCCCCATATTTTAGGATTTTACTTTTTCATGGTTGTATGGCAGTTAAGCATTCGGTACGTGCTACCGGTGTAATGCTGTCTTTGATGATGATGATGACATACTCCAAAATCTACCCGAATTTAGACTGATGTGTTCGAGATGTCGTTATAAATTTTATTGAAATTGTGCTAAATGTTTAAAAATAAATTGTAAACATTTCAATGGCAAGTGTAAAATTTGCAAATTGTATAATTAGATGAATAGGGGTGTTCGATTTTGAATTGGCTCAAGTGTAACTTCATTGAACCATTGCATTGACTGAACGGGCAACAAACACTCGAGACTACTTGATCCTAACCGAATCAGTGGAAGCACACTCACAATAGTTTATTTGCTGACTGAACTGATTATTCGAATTTAGCTGGAAAATTGTTGTCTGGAAATTTGTTCAAACAAGAACAACTTCCGGACTAGATAGATAGATCGTCTCAAAGCGAGACAATGCGGATATGAAAAATTAACTATTGTCTTTAGTTGTGCATCATTGGAACACGCGAGAGTCCGGGAAACACACGTATCTCATTTAGCTATCCGCGAAGTTCGCTGATTTATTGATCGCCCGAATATATGTAACATATATATATAAATCAGAACGAATTAAAAGAAAATTAGATATATCGATAAATACATCATGGGTGGAAAGCTAATTAGTAGTACTATGAGCTCAACATTAATGACACTGTATTTGCCTTCATGTATTCAATATATATTTTCTCGTACTGTACAATATGAACTTGAAATCTCAAGTGTAATTATTTCAGTGTTCAAGCATGCGTTAAGTGTGTGTGCTCTCCTTAAGCGTTCTTTATTTCGTGATCAACAACTGTATTACTTACTATCGGAAATGCTGATGTAGATGTCAATCAGATGACAGGAGACCGTTTTGGTGAAAATTTTAGGCAACATTATAGCATAGCATAGCAAACCACTACGACGAGTATGCGAATATTATGTTTGGTTTGAGTAAAATGAAGCAAACTCTTCGGAAATCTTCTTTAGAAATAATTTAAGTTTGAGTTCGATGGATTGAACTCCAAATTGCTACAAAAACACAAAACAAAAGCAAATGTTTTATGCTTTCATGCAACTGTTAACGGATAGTAAGTATCAAGCTTCGTATCTGACAAACTGCTTTTGGAGTGATTCCATCCCTTGCAGTTACCCCAAAGACAGTTACTTGACGTGGTATGTAAATGCACGGGATAGAATTTTTTCAATTACTGGTCATTTCCTTTGATTTGATCGGTTAACTTAAATCCACTATGTGGATTGTTCTTCCAAAGATTCACCATGTTGATCTGAACTACAGTGGCTTCTCTGTATGACTATGTTGGCTACTTTTCCATTGTTTCAAGTCTCGCCGAAATTAAGCTCGTTATCCTCATCTGATGATGGCAAAATACAGAAACTGGTTCTTGTAGTAACTGTCTGGAAATTGGGTAGCCAGAGCTTGTCACTTTTGTGTACTTTGACAACCATAGTTTAGCAAAGCACAAGATCATAAGACATTAGTGACAAGCTCAAGAAATGACAATTATTTGTGTTAGCATTCTATCTCAATTATGAGAAAAAATCTACCATGCCCTGTATTCATTTTATGATTAAATTCGCTCAAACATTCAGCCCTCTCGTGCTAAATCATCCCTGCTACAGCAAAATCCTATTAGAAATATTTGCTTTAAATAGGACTGGTATTTTAAGACCGGGTGCATGCACGCATTCCGTAGTTCGGATAAATGACACCGGCCAAAAAAGCCAGTCGAATTAAGGCCAGTATGCGAAAATAAGCGCTCATCTACGAAGTTAATCTTTAACCAATATTTTACTTCATCAGCAACATGATACAATTCCAAAGTAATTATTGTGATAAGCCATTTAACTAGGTTTAAAAAGTGAAAGAAAAATAATTATTATGGGACGCTGGTACTGGTTTTGATATCGCAAGAGGGTATTCCAACTATTATGACTTTTGTTTTCGATCACACAGATAATTTGCGCACTAACAAAGTTTGTTCAAACGATTCCGTCATTAAGCGACTTTCGAAAGGTTGATGCGGAATCAATGTAATACTATACTTCAGATATATTTCTAGACATGTACGCTTCATCATTAGTTCAACACCTGTACCCAGTCGCTCAATATCATGGGGCGTTTGGCTAAGAATTGATCAGTGAAAGTTTATTTTAAATTCGGGGTTCAAATTACGATCCCTATTTAACGGTGGCTTTAAACAACAACTTTGCTTAATACCATTCTCTGTTTCAAATCTCGGTAAACCTATTCTTTACTTTCTCCACCTGATAAATGGAAAAAGCCAGAAACCGTTTGTGAGGTAATGTGAGCACAACAGTACAATGGTTAGGAAAAGTTTTAACCCATTACCTCCCATAACAGTTCTCATGAGTACAATTTCGATATATTCAAGCTTGTATATCAATTAATTTATAGCGAATTTTTTTGAATCTCATGTGCATATCAGAGAAATATACCTAATAGCTATATATGCGTATATACATACAGATAATTAAGAAATCTGTTATTTTTAGGTGATCTAATATGAGATCGCCGGTAGGTAATGGGTTAACCCATTACCTCCGTGGCCCTCAAAATGTCGAAAAATGCACAGGAGCAACAAACGCTTATTATTTTTGAACAAACGAAAATTAGCGCAACGATAACATGATTAACGGGAGCAAAACTTCTGTCAGTTCCAAAAACGGGTGATCAAAATTTAAAAAAAAACAAGAGGTTTTTGGAAAATATTTAAATATTTAGCTTCAAATTGATGTTCAATGTAATGAGCATAACTCCAGGATATCCTCGTAGCGCATGAAATAATTTTAATACCCAGTCTATTTTACATGGTCTTTTTAAAATATAGCAAGTAAAATAGCAAGTTGACACTACAAGATGTGAAATAAGCTACAAGAGCGAGAAAAGTGAGATATGGGTTAAAGACCAACGTTGGGAGAACTGGTGGAGGTGCATAGAATGAACGATTTTATTTGGTGAATCCAGGTATCGTTATCAGAAATGGCGACCCCTGAGAAGTAAGTCCTCTTAAAACTAGACCACAGGCACTTATTGCAATAAGCGTAGCACCGCTCCACACACAGAGTTCTGAAGTAAAGTATGTCGTCTTTTTCGGGATTTAAAAACGAGCTTCACGCTTCAATTCATGTTGTAATTTTGACGTATGCAGCTAAGAATGTATTCAAAGATTTGTTTATAGGTTCTGCATATCTAACGACTACATCATTAGTGCATTTGACAGTGAAAGTTGGGGGTTGCTGTGAAGGAGCAGAAAACCGTGGAGAAAGATAGTGAGGCAATCACACCGTGAAATCGGAGAAAAATACGAGCATAGTTCTCTTGAATTCATCTTATTGAGACAAGCTTTATATCTACTTCTCAGTCGATGATGTTGTTTGATATAACTTTTAATTTGGGTAGATCAAGGAGTTGTGCACAAACAACAGATGGAAACGCTCCGCTAGTTCATAAAGCAGATCGTTCTGGGTATTAAAATTTTGTGAATAATGCACAGCGTCGTATATCCCATTCGTTTGTTATGCTTGTCAGAGTGTTCCTCCACCGTCATTTTTGAACAGGTGACGTAGTGTATTTAGGCCGGGACATCTCTGCAGACATTTTGGGAACAGTGTTATTTTTGTTTGCCAATCATCGGCAATGCTCTCAGTCGAGAGACAATGCGTGAATATCGCGTTTATCGGTTGAGCAATCCGTGATGAGCACAATTTCAGTTCGTTTAATTGACCTTGTCAGGCCACGTGTCTTTTAGTTAGATTTGTGGTAGCTGTCGACTTAGTTTTAATCACGATACACTTCATGTTATTTGAACTGTAATTGCTTGACAGGACTTCAAACATCTTGCCAGTTACGATGAAAATTAGATTTGCTACTTTTAATATTGTATAGATTGCGTAACACTTTGTAAATATTCGACTGCGAGACGAACGTTTGACTGTTAGCTTAGGTCGAAATTTATTTTCATGATTAAGGCTACTCGATCTGTCTGTTATTTCATTTTTCTGTGACGTCCCAAAACTTTAAAAGGGGTAGATATAATTCCTTTCGTCACTTGCTGTTTTTGATCTGTTTCCATCATTTGTTGTAGGTTTGGTTGAAATCCTTCCCTTTATTTTTATTCAATAAACGCCATGATTTATGTGCTTTTGTTTTACATCCATAGTCAATATCGAACAACAGAAGCCAAAAAGCAAATTTTACTATGCCCTTTGGTTTGTTGTTGTTTAAAACCTTGTCTGTCAATAGAATGCTAATGAAATTTTCCGACAAATTGAATGTGTCGGATTTTCTTTTCTTTTTAACATTGCTTCAGGAGTAACAATGCCTGTTGACAATGTAAATTTGTCACGAAGGCCGTAAAATGCAGGAAAGATGGTAGTGACCCGTTTTCAAAAACCCAGGTTTGATTCCCAAACGTTTGATAAGCAATTTTGTAGTGTGTGTCAACTTTGAAATTGAAGATTGTTTGATGCCCTGTATAACTGGTCTCAACTAAATCAAATGCCTTTCAACATACGTAAATGTAAAATGTTACAACTTGACCGGCAATACGAGCATACATATAATCTTGTTCATGAAAAGTTGACTTGGACCAGTGCTGAGAAGGATCTCGGTATCTGGATTGCTAATAACATGAAACCGAATAGTCATTGCCAGAAAGTGTTCAACAGGGCAGCGGTATCTTGGGAGTGCTGAGGAGAATATTTGTGAGGTTCTCTCTTAAAACGTTACTCTGCATTATAAATACTTACATCCATCCAACGATAGAATACACGATCCTGGTTTGGGCATCGTGGCTGCCATCAACCATTGGAATACGTCAGTGCGCGATAGATTAAGTTTGATTGATAAGATATTTTGTGTGCTTTTTTCACGATAATTTGCTAAGACGAAATTTTTCAGCGTAATCTGTTTGTATTTTATTTAACGTAGCATAAACAACTGGTAATCACATTTTGAATTGTAAGAAGCACGATTGAGAAACAGAAAATCCACCGTTATCCGCTAATTTTAGCGTTTTTGAGGTGGTAATCCATTTTGGAAAACCGTTTTCTTATGATTATTAAAAATCTATCTGTGTTCAGCAATGACCGCCATAATGAATTAAAGGTTTTTGTTTTAAAAAGCGATTGGCTATACGATCAACACAAGGTGGAAATATAGATATTAAAATACATAAGTATAAATATTATGGTTTAGTATTTATGACTGGGGTAAGTAAATGGGTTAAAGTAAAGTTTTATATTATATTGGTGCAATATCCGGATTTGATTGTGTATAATCAAGCTTGTTGAGTTTACCACAACTACAGACAAAAATACTCAGTAAGCAAAAATGTTTGGCATTTCTACTGTTTCCACTGTTTCAAGTCTCACTGAACCTGATCTTACTGTCTCCACCTGATGACGGCAAACAGCCAGAAACCGGTAGTAGTGTGTAAGGGATGGGGATGTGAGCACCACAATACATTGGTCTTTTATATGCGCCTCGAGCGCTTGGCCAGGAATCAATTTGTGATTCGTTATTTGAATATCGTGGTTCTTTGTAAGAACCCTATATAACAGTGGTATACAAGTTTAACTTCGTTTACCGCTTTTCCACGGCAAACAGCCAGAAAGCGGTAGTGGTGTGTAAGGAATAGGGATGTGAGCACCGCAATATATTTAACATTTCTGTTTGACATGTGGGGTATCCAACATACAACCGTGATCTCGGGTCGAGCTGACAGTTCGAAATCGAAACAATTCAGCTAGATGATTGGAAACAATATCAGGAGCATTGTATGTTAAGGTAAGATTGCCTCGAATTTTATTTTGTGTAAGATTTTTCTGGTCAGGTCGTTTGATGCGCTCAACGTTAGCATGCTCAAACGCTAGATGATTTCAACATTCCCAAAGAAAAATATCTTCTTGGGGCAATGATATACATCCCTTGGCTACATATGTGATAATCATTGAAGAAAACGAAAGTCCAAAGATCCACCGTAACTTTCATAGCAGTCGATAGAAACGCGTTTGTTAACAGCTTCACATTGCACACCATTTTACAACGTACAACAACTCCAAGATTCAGGTCCATTTTTTATTTTGAAGACGGGCTTTGTCCTGTAAGCTTGTATGAGTGTTGGAAATGGTAACCGCAGCCGTCAAATTTTGTACTTTTAAAGATTTAACAGCAGCGTAATTTCACGATTCAACATTTATTGTGGAAATATCAAATAACTATACAGTACCATTGGATATACGTATAAAATTTAATTAAATCGCACTATCGTGTGTCGATTAATGGGGTTCGAAGGAAGAGTTAAAATAATTCTAGTATGCCTGGGACGACATGTCGTTCAATGTATTCGGGACATTTTGTAGTAAAAAGCGAACGTCGAAACTGATGAGTTGCCTCCGGATTTTATGCCCTCAACGAAAATAACAATCCCACCGTCATTAGCAGGAGATGTAGGATATTTTCAGAGCAGTTGTCAATCAATTATTAAAGATTTTTACGGAACATTATGAAGTATTTGGTGAATGTTGAATATTTAATCACATCATTTTATTTATGAGTGATTTCCGGTTCCGTTTATTATGTTTATGCTTTGCGTTTTACTTCATTTTCTCGTTCATTTTGGATTCTATGCAGTACAACCGTTTAATCGGAGTGACAAGCGATGTACTTGTCTATTCTAGTTCCATACTTTCAATTCATTTAAATGTTGATTTGAAAATGGCGCATTTGATTTGAACCTAAACTTACAATTTTGCGAAAAAATATTGCTTTAGATTTTACTATTACGAAAAAATCAATTATGTTCATTCACCGTGCGTCGGAAAATTTTCATGCGTTCGCTGGTCTATGTCCCTTATATAATTTAATTTAATCCGATTACGGGTAGTACGGGTCAGTGAGAAATTGGGTAGTGTTTGGAAAGGCAGTCGAGAGGAGCTGTCATTGTGAAAAACGAAGTAGTGAGAAACGCTCAGTATGCCTGAACATAAAATGATCGTAAAATTGAAAATTTCTTTACCCTAATCGGGTAAATTTATGCGAGATAAATTTCATTCTTAATAAATAGGATAGAATTTTGTGAATGATTTCTATGTGAATAAAGATATTCGAAACAATAAAGCTAGTAGTAATAAGGATGGGATTATGAGAATACACTGAACAGATTTACTAACCAAGTAATTAGATCGATTCAAAATACAGCTTGAATATTTGACAGAATCTTGTTTTAGTAAATTTTTGTTTATTCTAAATTTAATTTGAGTTTAAGGTTTAGTTTAATTTGATTTAAAGCCTATTAGAGATGAAGAATAATCATGAATATTTATACAGAAAGCCATCTGTCATAATTAAATCAAATAATTCTTATTACTAACAAAGTTGACAGTCTAATCACTGGTTTGATCGAAATTATTAACTCGGGTTTCGGAGTTTATCAGAATTAAGTCCAATTTGCTGAGAACGTGAAGGTGGTGGTGTAAAATTCATTTTTCCACGATATCTAATCATGAGCAAATGGATGATATGCAGAAATAATATGCAAGCGCCGAAATGACTTAGTGTGAAGTTGTGAAGTGCATTAACGAGCGCTAATCACGAGCTTTCGAAAGATATGTAGAACTCTACCCCCCGACGCCACACTAGAGCTAGAAGCGCCAAAAAGTTTGACGAAGACAATTGCGAACTCGCAATATTTCGAGTTTCGGTTTGATTTTATTCAAACAATTCGAGCGTAAACATCTTTGTGATTATGAGAATATGCTCTACGTTAGCCGCAATCGAACGATATGCAACTCGTCAATGTTGGTCAAACGAGCCCTGCGTGGTGAGGACTTGAATTGTACCGGTTGGCACGAAATCGACCGATAAATCAGATCGAAGTGACGACCGCGACAGACACACTGAGGAGAACCGTTTTGATTGTTTGCTTGTGTTCTGTTATTTGTCTTGCGCGTGATAATGCCTTTGACCAATCGGCTTTTCTCTTGTGTTGTGGTATTCGTGGGTGAAGGCGATTAGCGTTGGACAGGTTGACCTCAGGGATGAAGCGAGGCACAATCAATGTGCGTGCGTGCAACTCGGATGGGGACATGGTTAATGTTGGACCGATGAGAAGAATGATGCGACCTGCCACCTGCCATGTTGACCTGAGATGACCTGATGCCAGAATTAATTTGGCGGCCTCTCTCTCTACCCCAACTCGCTAGGACAACCATTCCGAAATCGAAGTCGTCCGAGTTTCGGAGAATTGCATATGAACGGTTGGAGCGACATCTTTGGAAAGCTAACAGAATAACAACGTTAGTCGCTATTGATGTATGCATTCGTCAAGGTCGGTCATCGTTGACAAAAATTGCGAGGATAGTGACGTGGTTATCGTTGTTGTGTCAAGTGTTCTCGAAGCCTGTATAAACAACGTGATAGATTTTGGAACAGGAAATGCGATTTGGTCTCGATTGATGTAACGCAATCTAATCCTCTACCCAATGAGAAGCGTCAATGAAGATCACGCTGATTACCTGCAGACCACTGCCCATCGGCAAACATTAGAGTAGTTAGGGCTGAACGATCCAATGTTAGCAATCGCATATAGCTAAAATTCCGATTTCCAAAGAAATCCATGAGTACGAATAATTGGTACATGCAGAACTTGCTTCACAATGAGAGTGGACTCGAGGAGTTTTCGTTTTGCGTGAGCAAATCGTTTATAAGTGAACGTTTCGTGCGGTTAGGGTTTTTGTTTTAAGGATCAATTTAACATACCACCGAGATTGGCCATTCGTTTTTATATTACATTTGCAATGGCTTTCTTTTCTTTGGTATTTCCTAGCATATCGCTATTAAAAACGCATTGGAAGTGTTAGAAATCTGTATTCTTATGACTTCTCTCGGTTTTAATTCAAGATTTCCCGGTGAGCCTGTTATTTCCGTGCAGTTGAATTTTGAAACTACTTACAATCGAAAATCCACACGCCAAGGAAAATGTATTTGTCGAAAATGTTTACTATTGTCTCATTATTGTTTAATCGCATTGCAAAATTTTCACAAAGTTTTAGTAAACAAAACATTCTTTGAAAAGGCGAACAATACGAAAGTCGAATATAACAAACGGACAAGAGCTCACACATTTATTCTAACTGTCCCTCACTCGCGACTCAACTATAGACGACATTTTTTGCCGTGCGTGTTTGTTTTACTTGGAACAATCTACCAGATTATGTTATAAACTCACCAAATCAGCAGATTTCTAGAGAAGTTTTGATGCCTTTTTGACCCTAAACCCGTGCATCGAAGAAAACTATACATCTTAACACCATGCACCTACATTTGTCATCCCACCATTCGAAAACAATTTCTGTCCTTTGGATTTTTACCTAATTCTTGAATTGTTAAGTAAGCAACCGAATCCCATTTTTGTTTTTTATATTATTCGTAGTTCCCATACTGTTCTGTGGTTGAATTGAATTGAATTGAATTGGAATTAGGTACAGCTATCAAGATGCTACTGAAATTATTGAATATTCAAAGCCTATCCTGTATCACAGCACAAAATCCTTTGTATTGTCCCTAAAAGATAGACGTCTGTCAAAAGTTGCTAGCCGAAATAAGATATGTTAGAAGCGTTTAGCCGTTCCAGTTAGTACATTATCTTCAACATTTGCTAATTCTTTTGCGATTGACATTGGGAGACAGCAAACTGTCTGACTTTCGCGAACATATGTAGGTTACAAACATGTCCAGCCTCTGGGTCGATTTTAATCGATATGCTGACCGAATTTGGAAACGCCACTGAATCAATCAAGAAACAAAAGATTTTTCTCGGTGTAAGAATATAAAAAAGATACGAGTTTTTATACAACAATTAAGCACTAATTAACATGTAGCCGCTGGCGTTTGAGTTCATTAGATTGAAAAGCATGCGTTTTACTTCGCAAACATTTTAATACATTTAATTTTAAGTACTTGGATTCGTTTATTAAAATAATTAGACATCTTAATTTCAATAAATTTGTGTGCAATCGGTTAGATCAGTTTTGGGTAACGTTTCACTTCTGACACCGAATCTTCGTCAGACCAAGGGTGATAATCAGGACAAGGGAGCATGACCAAGTAACAGTTAACCCACCACCTTCGATTTGCCTAGTACACATCAATCTAACAGGAGTGAACACGGTCAAGTTCAGTTGACACTGTGGCCCACGTGCGTAAAAGCACATACCTAATGGGGATCATGTAGTGTGGTGCTCACATCCCCATCCCTTACACACCACTATCGGTTTCTGGCTGTTTGCCGTCATCTGGTGGAGACAGTAAGGTCAGGTTCAGTGAGCCTTGAAACAGTGGAAAAGCGGTAAGCAAAGTTAAAGTTGTATACCACTGTTATATAGGGTTCTTACAAAGAACCGCGATGTTCAAATACAGAATCACAGTGATTCCTGGCCAAGCGCTCGAGGCGCATATAAAAGACTAATGTAGTGTGATGCTCGCATCCCCACCCCTTACACATGGGGATAAGGTTAAATGATTGTTGTTGTTGTTGACTATTAGGTATAATGTGAATAAGAACTATTTGCGTTCGCATCCTAAAATTTATTTGATTATCTCATATTCTTCACCTCAGTTTCAACATATGGTAGTTCCGCTATTCTTCTTCTTTATCTAGAACATATGCAGAACGTCTGATATCCGGTTTACGCTTCTCACCGAAATGAATCATCGGTAACTTCCACTGACAAGACAAGACCTGTGATTAGATTATCACCACTACATCAATATTGGGTTCCTTCCTAAACTAGTCCGCAGATGCCTATTCAATTCGGTGTTGATCAATTGCTCTGATGTTAGGGACA
The DNA here is from genome assembly GCA_013407085.1 of Atriophallophorus winterbourni. Classification (NCBI taxonomy): domain Eukaryota; kingdom Metazoa; phylum Platyhelminthes; class Trematoda; order Plagiorchiida; family Microphallidae; genus Atriophallophorus; species Atriophallophorus winterbourni. The sequence goes on from JACCGJ010017336.1 coordinate 90,249, forward strand.
TGAGCTAATTCGGTAGCGACTTTCAATTTTACACCATCAACGGAGTTAGCGTTTATCCACTACTCAACTTGAGTTCATGTCGGCCAGTATTGGTTCGACCAGCAAATGCATTTTGGCCTTAATTGCTATCTGTAACGTAACCAACTTAGTTTGTCATCAATTTCCGTAGGGTAGCTCACAGTGTTTTAGCATCAGCAGAATTGTCAAACGATACAACTTTTACAGATTTGGTCTTACCTGGCGGCGAAACAAAGTTTTCCGTTTGAGCTCGTAATTTTTGCTTACTCGCCACCATAACGCTCGTTTTTACTGATTTTGAAGATGAGGCTTTAAACATTGACTCCTAGACAATTGGTGACATGCCATTTCTCGTAACTTGTGGTCAAAATAGACAACATCTTCATCATTTCAAAAGGCATTTGCGCCCTAGGTGCGGTCTGTAACGTAACCTATTTAGCTTATCGTCATCTATTTCCGTGGTGTAGCACACAGTGTTTTAGCATCAGCAGAATTGTTCAAATGATTCGGTGAACCAGATTTGACCTCAATAGATTGTACATATCTGAGCGTACAACAAATACATTATCAAGCGTTGTATGAGCGCGAACCAATACTTGTTCAACTAGCAGTTGTATAAAAATAAAATAATTAGCGACAGAACAATGAGCTTTGTTTCTCACAACTTCCAAACTTATACCCCTTTAACAGTTCCAGGTTGCTTGCTATCATCAGTTGCTTCCATGACGCTTTGGTTTAGTTATTCTGCAGCATCTTTCAACATGAAAAGTACTAAAAAGTTATGGTATAACCACTGAAGTTAAATTATATATCCGATCAACATCCACAAATGTAAAAAGTTAAACTTTGGTAAATCATTCGAATTCACATACTCTCTGGCATCTCAGCAACTTTCATGGGTTACTGAATAGAAAGACCTAACGTGAAGTCTTCACCACAGTGTTCTGTTGTATACAAAAGTCCTGTCAAAGCTTAGCATTGCTCAGAAGGATCTTTGGTCGTTTCTCAAAGCAGATACTCGCACGTATAATTAACACCTATATCAGACCAACAATGGAGTATGTTGTTCAAGCATGGTCCCCATGGTTACAAAAGGACATGACCTTGCTTCAACGGGTATACCACCGCGCTACAAACCTGGTTACCGGGCTATACGACAGGCCATACGAGGAGCGGATTGCAACTCTAAACCTCTTTGACTTTTCGTGCCGTCGTCTCAGGGGTGACTTGATCCTGCTGTTCAACATTCTGCATACAGTGAATCACCCAATTGAACACCTGTTTCATCGGCAAGAAGCACGTGGTAGCAGATCGCAGGGCATCAAGTTAATTATTCCACTCCAGATCAAATTGTCGAAGGTTTTTCTTTGCTGTCAGAGTTTGTTTTCTATGGAACTCCCTGCCCCCACATATCATTTGCGCAACAACCCTGAACATGTTCAAGGCTGAACTTGACAAGTATATGTTGACCAAACGCAACCTTGCACCTGAATACAAGTGCTGACTTTCCATATGTATTGTGTTGTTTTTATGAATTCGCTATATTTTTAATCTGTGGTTACTGTAAAGTATTTGCTTTTTGGACCATTAAAATTTTGAATTACTTTGAATATAAGATTTTTTGTTAGTTATTCAATTCATACGCTTTTGAAACATCAAACATTTTTTACGAGAATGAAGTGCATTAGGAGTTATTATCAAAATTCTGATTTTAATCCACAGGACTGTACCGCCAATGGTACAACAAGCACCGGAACCTACAGTTGTTTGCTACTCACCATTCCTCTTAAAAGAATGGTCACTTGCTATTTGGTCACCACTTATATCCCGGAAGTCCTCATCGTCATGGTGTCCTGGCTAGGCTTCTGGATCGATGTCAAAGTGGTCCCTGCTCGTGTTACACTTGGGCTATTCACTTTACTGGGTCTCTTGACTGAGGTTAGTTTTCGGCTTAGAGTTCATCTTTTGATGATAATGTTTAATGACGTAGTTGCAGAGGTCTTCAATAATATTACCACTAACAATACACAATAAAATCGATTTTCTATAATGCTATCGGATTGCGCTGGAGTAAATACTGTCTGAACCACCTAGCGTTTGTAAAATTATCCCTACTACTGCTTTGAACAAGCTGATACTGTCGACAGTTTGACATTATGCCGTTCGTTTAATGACGAGTGTCAATTATTCTATGTAGCTTGTAAAACACCCCGATTTAATCCTCACGGATAATGACTGCATGATCCATTTTCACGTCGAACGTATGCCTGCTATAATTTATATGATGTTAAAAAATTACAAGCCTAAAATTTATCTGAACAAATTTAGGTTTAATCGATAATGATAACCATGGTAACATGAATAGCAATAATAAATTTTCATGATCGGAAATGAAAGTTGTATGTAGGTTTATTGATTCACGAACGGTGGATGATAAAAGTAAACATGTGAAAAGAATAAAAGCATTATTTTTAGCATTGGCTGTGCTTCAGTTATTCATTATTATATGAGTTCAGCAAATATGATGAAACTTGATTCACTATGTCACGTGAAATCTATCGTTCGTGTCAAATGATTATTGATTTGATGATACTCGCTGATTCGATTTTTAGTTGAATAATAAAAGGATTCAAGGATTCCATGATCTTAGCAATAGCAGGTAAAAGTGTGGCGGAACGATAATTTGCAGCGTCAGAAGATATAGCCACTGCAGTCAAGGTTTACTTCAATTTGTGTGAACCTATAATTTGGTGGGAATACCCCGCATGCTAGTCTAGAATTTTGAATGTGTATGTGAATGAGTAAGCATGTTCTAATGGTTTTCTCTTGTTCCCTATGACCGATTTCAGTGTCTTAACTCATCCAGCTAATACAAAGATAAGTTTCAACTTGGTAATTTCGAGTTGATCAAAGCAACCCAAGCGATACAAAGTTTGCTACAAATAAACTTGATGATTGCGGTATGCAATGAATTAGAACCTGGCATTGAATGTGTTTCATTGCATAGCACTTATTTGACAATATTTTGTGCTGCTTATCAGCAAAGACTAGTTTGATTGCTTACTTTATATCAAAAGATGAAACTTTCCGATTAGCCACTGAGTCACGTCTTGGTTGTGAATGCTGGATGTTCTGGTTTAGTATGCACTTGTTCACTTCTTGTAGTTCAGGTCGTGTATCTTGTAGGGCTAGTAATTCACTTTTTTTAACTTTCGTACTACTTTCATACATAATTTTTATATATGCATTCGAAAAGCGTGTGGTATTCAAGCCCGGTAGACAATCAACTGAATCTATATTCGTTTTTAGGGATCCAGCGTCTCATCGAACCTTCCTCGCGTCACGTACATCAAAGCCATCGACGTTTGGATTACTGTTTGTTTATTGTTCGTAATTAGCGCCTTAGTGGAATTCGCATTCGCTTACCTATACGCTCCCAGAGAGAGCAGCAACGAGTGGGATTCTGAGGTTAAAGATGTGATCGAACGATTGCTCAAAACGACACTGGGTGATTGTCGATGTTGCTGTTGTTACACTAAATCTACCAATCACAAACCAATCTGTGGGCAAGTGGAACGGGTGAAACGCTTTGGAAGGGGTTGCGCAAATGATGGAGCAACTTGTGCGAGGATCCGGATAAACAATGATACATCTAAGCTGATTAACGACGTACCTTGGGATAAAAAGCTTGCAGACATGGTGAACAAAGACAAATGCTGTCAATGCCCCATGTGCAGGAACGTGAAATGTTCGAAAGCTCCTACGAAAGCTCTGTCTACTGTAAGTTATTTGAGTGGTGATAATTGAACGCACCTCATAAATATCAATAAATCAAATTAATATAATAAAGCATATTATATATATGGTAGGCGAATGTTTGATAAGACTTGTTCGACCAAGCTGTTCAAGCGCATTTGCCCACACAATAGATGTGTTTAACCAATCCGCTTGAAAAAATCCGTATTTGTATGCATTTCCATCACATCGACACCATGACCGGTTTCGAGCGTTTTGCACTCAGGTTCCGCATTAATTTAAACATTATAAAAATGATAAAATATTCAAATAAGATTTTTATTATATAAATATCGTTATCATGGGGTGGGTGTGATGCAAATGAGCTTTTTCTTTCATGGTCATGGGTTTAAACCCTGTCTACGTGAGTGTGGGCTCATGTGATTGAACAGGTTCGTCGTACCAACCTAATTCAACAATGACATACAAGCACAACTCGTTTACCATGCTTCCACTGTTTCTTGCGCATGCGGATCCTGATCCTACTGTCCCTACCTGATGAGTGCAAACAGCACGAAACCGGTCGTGGTGTGTGTGTGTGTGATGGAAACCCATGAAAATGAGCTTTTCGTTTTAGTAAATTTGAAATTTACTTAAAGCTATTTGATTGCATATTAATATTCTCCAGAGTAAATACTCTTTGAAAAAGTATGAACATAGGTATGTTAACCTGTTACAGTTCATGTATCATTTTGCTTGATTACTTAAAAGTAATTCCGGCGTCATTGAAATCGAAATATTCACAGACGTCAATTGTTTACGCAACATAGTGATTTATTTCACATAACAATATCAACTTCATATTTACTGTTCAGAGTTTTACTATTATGTATTAGAATTCAATAGTTATCTTTGATACCAAATCCGTTCGTCGAGTAATTTACTTCATTTTTTTCTAGCGTTTCAATTATGGTGTTATATTTGATTTCAAGTGCCTGTCTGTGTAATTGGTAACTATACCATATTCATCATTACATGTATACTACCGCTGTGGGGGAGATTTTCACTCCCGAATTGGACTGTTTAGTCATTATAAATGCATGAAATCATCATGCGCTTGTGATGTACATCCATGGCCGACATCGAACGAAGAAGGCCACCCACAACATCTACACTAAACACAATTGAAGAGTCGGTGCGTTTATCACTGTGCCACTAGTAATATAAAGCGAAACTAAATCTTAAGAAGCCACTTTTAAATAGTATTCTGGTAAATAACCACATTGTTCACACAGTGTTTTAGGATTAAATGTTTGAGACGCATTAAAATATCTAGAATGATCGATTCTGGAGGAACAATCTCTCCTAAAGCACACAGCGATGGTCGATAGGGTGATGGTCTGCATTTATACGCTGTCGGTATGACCTACGTTCTGCAGCCGTGAGCAGTCTTAAGATTTAAGAGCATATTCTTCCCAGCTCCTAAGGTCCATGCCAAGAGCGTTCATATCCTTTTAGCAAACGTCTTGTAATGTCAGTGTGGCTTGCCAAATGGTCAAATTCCTGATTTCAAATCTCTATAGAATTACGTTTTTTTGGATTGAAACCGTTTCCCAGCATGTTGACCTAGCCAGCGCAGGTGGCGCTATCGTAATCAGGTTTCAACAATTCAAGGATTCAGGATTTATGGTTAAAAAAGTAATACTTTACAACCCCACAGGATTACGATATGAATGAAGATGTAATAAATTATAGTATATAAAGTGTGGAGTATATCGAATATGAGGCTCACGAATGATTTTCGTTTGCATATATAATTCCCACTTCGCTTTTAATATCGCAATGAAAGGAGAGTCAAGCAATTATTGAGGTGGAGAATTTCAAACAAATATAGCACGAACGGCAAAAAATGGCATTGACAATCAGTACGGAAACTTGGGATGTTAAAAATATGGTATTTCCACGTGACACTTTCTCCGCACACTCTTGAGACAAATATCTTAGTGGATGACCTTCGGTAGATATAATTCTATTGACAAAAATAACATCGCAACGTATCCTACTTTGGGCAAAGTCCAATAGACTGAGACGTCGCAAGCTTTCGGCGTACGAAACATTACGAAGACCGATAAATAACTTTGTGGCTCTGTGATAGATATTATCAAAGAGAGCAATATCTTTTCTCCGCCAATGAGCCCAGACCTCTAAAGCATACTCCATTATAGGGCAAAGGTGGGTATGAACGTTTTCTGCAGACTAACTTTAGAAAGCATTTCAGAATTTTGTCATTTGTCCATCCAAGATATGCTCACTACGTGACGGTTAAAAAATGGAACGTTTCCATTGTGTCTTGTGTGGATGGTCTTGGTTTCGTTGCGTTATTTATTCAAGATTTATGATAAAATGGCAAATAGGTGAACAACACCATGGGGTATAACTATAAAATTTAAGCATCCGTGTGATTTAAAGAAGGAATAAAAGTAATTGAAGTTTGATACGGAGTTGAGAAATGTATGTTTGGCACTAAGGTTTTTCAGTAAACACAGTGTTATTTAACAAAAAGTTGAAACGTTTCTTTGAATATCATTTTATTCGGTGTGAAAATTTCTGACGGTAAACTGTTTTACAGAAAGCATAAATGGACTACATGAGATTACAGGCAACAGTTTAATCGGGAATGTGGAATTTGAAGGGTCAGATTGCGACTGCGGGTCGGTAGCCTGGAACCAATTTTAAATATGTGTCCGAGTGGATGGAATTCCGTATGGATTATTTCTTATGCCAGGATTAGTTCATCTCTGGTGCATCTGCGCTTGAGAGTGCACAACCCGATTCTAGTCAGTCGCTGCCCAAAGGGTAGTTTATACAATCCAATAACCATTGTAGTTGCCCTATGATAAATCCTTTCGAGGAGCGAGATATCTTTTTCCATCCATCGTGTCCGATCTTATAGTGTATAGTCCACAACTAGATGTATGTATGTATTGAGTGCCTTTGACAAGGAGTGCGATTGAAAACGTCCGAAGATTCGTCTGATTAATCAAAGTAAGCTTATAGACGGCCTCGCACTGCAGACTTTTTTTCGAATTTCCACACACCCAGATACCGAGATCTTTCTGCGATATACTCCTATTAATCGCATGACTTCCAAGTGCCTATGTGAATGAGAATGGTTTTTTCAACTCATAACATTTTGCTGCTTGTTTTGAATTGACCACCATTGCAGCTTAGTTAGGTCTACTTATAAAATTGAGCAATCCATAACAGAGTTCACCTTCATCCAAATTTTTACATCATTGGTGTAAAGAACAAGTTTACATCGTACCAGTTTCGATAGATCATTTATAAATATTACGAACAGTATTTGACCGAGTACTGAACCTTGTGGGACATCGCTCGTGGCTTCCATAGTTCGGGAAATTTCGCCATCTATTCTGACTTTCGCTTTGCTTTTAGACACAACATGTGAACCAAGCAGGCAAATTTCCAGTGACACCAACATCTTGCAGCTTTCAAATTAATAAAGAGTGATCAACACGATCGAAATCTTTATTTAGTATAACTAACAGGCATGTAAGCAGTTTAATTCTTCTAACGCTTGTGTCCAATTGTTCAAAGTCGTGAACAAGCTAGTCAAGCATGAATATGCTTTGCGAAATCCATGGTGTCTCTTAGAAAGATTTTCATCGCTCTTGAGGTGCCAAATAATACTTTCACAAACCAAATTAACAAATATTTTAAAAACCGTCACGGAGCGGTCATTGGCCGGTTCCGAACGACTGTCACCTTTATAGATTGATGTAATAACTCCGCTGTTCCAGTAGGCTGGTACCATTCTCGTATTTTAGTGAGTAATTAAATAAATCAGACAGTGGGTCAAAAAAGATCCAGCTCATAATACCTGGCGCTATTTTACTTTCCATGGGGATTCGTTAAAGTTTAGCTTACACAAAAGATGCTTTTACTTGGTTATTTGGCAGCCCGAAACAGCGTATATCGCAGGGCCTCCGAGAAGCATTCAATGCATATTATGTTATTTATTCGGTCTTATTTGCCAAGATACTGAGTCGTGGGCTATACACCGCAAACTTGTTTAACGTGGTTGATAAGAGAATTTGCCCTACCGGAGAGAATTAAAAAATGGCTGACGGATTGTTTAAACTAACATATGAGCAGTCACTTTCTAGAATTATTTCAAGAACCCACTTGCGTGGATGATTTCGAGGAGTCCAAATCTCAGGCTGCAGAATAATTAAGGTAAGGTTGCCGTACTCAAACGCATATTTAACATTGCTCGAGTATCCCATACTTTTAGCATCATACTTTTATCCTAAAAAACGCATTCCCACCTCAAATTTTATGAAACATTTTATCCAGATTGTGTTTTTCTAGAACCTTTATCAGATGATTTGTCTCCAATGATTAGGCTGATTTTGAAACAAACTTTTGGAGTTTTTAATTGGAGTAACCCTTATGTGGCACATGCATAACGATAACGCTCGTCGTGATTGCCTGATGAGCATTCTTATATCACGATTCGCCTCATCATGTATTTTAGCTGGAATTCTTTCAGCCATTACATTCACTGAATTTTTCAATTGTTGTATGAACAGACTGCATAGTCATTATATACTTTGATTTATAAGAATAGTAATTCTGATAGTGTTTTATACCTAATAACAATTTATACCACAAATCTTAAGGTCAGGATGAAATATTATCTCTGTGGCCTCTAAATCCAGATTTTCAAATTTACACTCAGGCCAAAGAATATGGTCTGCGGAAAGTGGAATTCGATCAATCGAAGAAGTGTATAATTATCTGTGAACCACAAAATATTGAAGTGATAAAAGGTCGATATGATTTGAATAAACATGGAAGATCTCCAAAACCCATACCAAAGAAATCTTCTTTGAAAATGACGAGGTTCACTCAAGGAGACGAGATTCCCTTAACTGACTTGAAGGAACTACGCAAATGCTCTTCCGCCGAGAAATGTGAACGACGTCGTGAATATTCAGAAAGAACCTGTCTTCTTAAAAATAAAATCCCACCCCAAAGATTTCTACCTGTGATTCGCCATGAAGCTCTCATTTATGACTCAGAAGTTGACGCTTATTCTCGTTTTTTATTTCCAGCATGTTTTCTATTATTCAATTGTGGTTATTGGTTTTACTATTTGATAGTTGCTAATGATTAGTCTTTCACTACTTCTACCATTTCAGTAGTTCTGAATAAATAATATCTTTAGATTATAACTGTTGCATTCGACGCATGAATATGTGCCACCATTCCGGGAACAATGCCATAGGAAAACTCAGTGAGAATCATTATACTGAATAAAGATTCCAAATATTTGTGTTTTTGAAAATAAATTCATTTGAATTTTCCACATTTTGTGTCACAAGGAGATGCGAGTATTTTCACATTAGTTGTTTGAACCTAGGCTAAGTGTAAACACGTAATTGAAGAAAATAGTTGTGTGGGGGTGATATTAAGTTATTCATAAATACTTACTTACTTACTTACTTCCGCCTTTGGTCCCGTCTGGAACATAGGCCGCAAACCAGCTCCCTCCATGCATCACGGTTCTAAGCGATTCTCTCCAGCTGTCCCTATGTCATGCCAGCCAGCTTGGCGTCTGCATCCATGTCTAGGCGCCAGGTATTTCTAGGCTCTTTATTTTACCTCGACGGTTCCGTGTGAGGGATTGTCCGGTTATTTTTTTGCAGGTTTGTGGAGGGTGTGGCCAATACATCGCCAGCGTCTCTGAATGATGTCTTTGTCAACACGCTGCAGTTTCGTTCGCTGTCACAATACTTCATTGCTGATCTTTAAGGCGGGTGCTTATGAAGACCTAAATTTTATTCATGATAGTGACTGTGGTTCTCCAGGTCTTCAATTCGTAGAGTAGTATTTGCTTTACTAATGTGTTGAAGAGCCTTATCTTGGTGGTAATGCTGATCTCATTGGATCCCCAGATGTTCTGCAGCTGAGGGAAGGCCGTTTGTGTTTTACCGATGCGGATTCTGACGTCTGCATCTGTTCCCCTAAGGTCGTTCAGGATGCTGTCAAGATAGGTAGAACAGTCCACCACTTCCACCGCCTCGCCTTGAACTGTAACGGGTGTCGTTTTGGATGCGTTGATCTTGAACACCTTGCTCTTCCCTCTTTTGATGTGTAGACACAGTCTAGCTGAGTTAAATGCGACGATGCTAGGAATTTCTTGCATCTGTTGTTGGGTGTGGGAGAGAAGAGCCAGATCGTCGGCGAAGTAGAGGTCGTCCAACTGAGTGTCCACTGGATGCCGTTCCGCTTCAGGTCTGTCGATAACTTCATATGACTTCCTGAATAAAGTCATGAATAAAGTCATTCTCTTCTTCTTCTTCTTGATGATGTTGGTGATCTTTTCTGGTACTCCATAGTGTCTCAGTAACACCCAGAGTGTCATTGTATCGACAATGTCAAACACTTTCTCATCATCGATGAATTTCACGTAGAGAGACGATTTCGATTCCGGGGACTGCTCTAGAGCGATGCGTGGGGTTGCGATCAGGTCCGTGAACGATCTCTTCTTTCGGAAGCCGGCTTGTTGATCACGAAGATGTTGGACAACAGCGTCTTTTATTCTGTTAAGCAAGATGCGGTTTAACACATTCCCTGGAATGAACAGCAGACTTATCCCTGGGTAGTTGGAGCATGAAATGAGGTCGCCTTTCTTGGAGAGTCTGATGAGGTTGCCTTTTTTACACTTAGCTGGAAATTTTCATTCATCTTCCAACATTTTGCAGAAGATTGGGTGGAGGAGCTCCGCACTTGTCTGGACGTCCGCATTTAGCACTTCTGCCAGGATGCCGTCAGGTCATGTAGGCTTGCCGTTCTTCAATTTCTCAATGACAATATTTCTGATGGGTTTGAAGGAGCTGGTCTATTGTATAACTCCTGAAAGTGCGCGACTGACCTCTTTTTCGGTCTTTCTTCGTCTGCTATCGCTTCTCCATCTCTGTGCTTAACTAGTCTTTCTGGCTTGGCAAACTTTCTTGATAGTTTTTCGACGGTGGAAGAAAGGTTCTAGGTGTTGTTCTGATGCGCTGCTTCTTCTGTATCTATGACAAATGTCTATACGTAGTTCGGCTTGTCTGCTTTGACGCGCCGCTTGACAATTATATTTGCTTCAGTATTTTCTTCTTGTGCTTTTGTTTTTGTTGCCATGGTTCTGCTGTTGTTCACCATTGATTTCCACTATCTTTATTCTTTTATCTTCTGAAGCGTCCCTGCTTATATTCATTCCTTATGCGTGTATGTTTTGGGGCCCAGTACTTCTTGACATGTTGAGGTTACCGCTTCTTTTAATTTCGGCCACTTCTGTTCTATCGTCTCTTTTTCAAGCAGCCTTTCCAGTATCTGGAAAGTGTTGAAGAGGGTAATCTCCTTCCTAATGTCTTTCAGCACAACGGTGTTTTAGCTGTTCTCCTCTATCCGATTTTTATTCAACTTCATCTTCAACTTGACGACAAGTGGATCAAAGTCTGAAGCAATGTCAGCTCCAAGTTTGACGCGTACATCTTGAAGAAAGCTTCGAAACATCTTCCCCAATGAACATGTGGTCGATCTGGTTTTCTGTCAACAGATCTGATGGCGCCTAAGTCGCCCTAGGTATCCTTCTGTGGTGAAAAACACTTCCTACGATTATCAGATTGCTTGCGGCCCATAGCTCGGCGAATCTTTCATTCATTTCGTCCAGCTCTTGCTGCCCCATGATATACTGATACTCTCGGTTGTCACTGCTAATCATGGAGTTGAAGTCACCCATTACAATAACGATGTCCATCTTTGGTCTGTCTTGAATGATGGTTGACAGTCCGCCGTAAAAATCCGCTTTTTCATCCACTTCACTATTGTCCATCGGGGCGTAGCACTGGATAATGTCCATGCTGATCAACATCTTCTTTGTATAGAAAGAGACTTTCATGATCCGAGGTCCGCGCGCCTACCGCCCAATGAGCGCTCTTTGTGCTGACTTGAAAAGCATTAAGGTCACCCTCAAGGTGTTTGCGGCATCTTCCGCTCGTGGCCCGAGTACAACAGTAATTCACCCGAAGTCAGTCGCATCTGCCACGAAGCCAATCCTTTTTGACTCGCTTATTCTTAATATGGTGAGGTTTTACTTCCTCATTTCTGCGGCCTTCAAGTCTCATGCATGGTCCTGACGTTCCATGTAGCAATGGCAGTTGGGGCCCTGGTGAAGACGATAGTCGTTGGCCTGATGGCTTCCAGATGACTCTGCCTTGCACCGTCGGACGTCATACACCTTCCAGTTGGGGTCCATCTTCTCTCACGTCCGGGATGTCTAATAATATTCTTGTCGGTGTTGCTGTAAATAGAATGTTTCTTACAGGGTGGTGTAGCTAGCCACAGGATTAAAAACGTCTTTGTTGCAGGTTTACTCATGAATGCGAACTTTCATTTCAACACAGATGTGTTGGTTCGCATTGGTCGTTGCGGACCCAAGCTGTGTTTCAAAAACACTAATTTCATCAATGTAATGGAAAATGTTCGTGACCGATCAAGGAATCATAACCATGAAAAAATACAGTTTGTAATAAATCGGTGAAAGCAGTTTATTGGTACCGTTTCGCTTCTGACTCGGAAGCTTCGTCAGACCAAGGGTGTCAGTACGAACATACATCAAGCTTGGATTCCATTCACATGACCAATCCGAAACTGACTAAGAACTACACAGGTCACGGCGGTTCTCCGCTCATAAAGTTAGACAGGTGAGATCAATATCAACTAACGAACCACCACCCCTGCGTGCCGCATAATACCTCAATTGTTTTCGTCTTGGCTGGTGTGAGAGACCGATTACCTCGATTGAGTACTCGGTGCGCACACTTGTGGTCACGCACGTTAATGATTATCCGCTGCAGAACCGGACGCCAGATTGTGGAGATTTCAACCCCATCCACCTCAGTGACTGCATTCTTACCAGCATTGGTATCTTAACCGCCTCAGCGTGAAGTTGTTTCATGTATGGTTTTACCCCTCGCTTTATCACTTCCACGTTATCCGGTTCAACGCTGTGGCCTGTGTGGAGCACGTGTTCAGCTTGTTCTGAACCTCTTATCAGTGATTGATATTCACCGAAATTGCGTGGCTGCTTACCGAATCGGTTTTTTTCTGGCTAAATAATTGCGTAGTGCGCCTGCCTGAGTTTTCGGGAGCTCATTTAAGGTCAATTCTACGCATGGAATCATATCTTCATCCTTTAAAGCCTTTGCACTTAGTGTGAAGTTTAAGCCTTTTTCCAACAATCTTTGTTTATTCTGCGGGAGTGGCCTATCTGATAAGTTCAACAATTTGAAATAATATTTAGCGCGTAATGGAAAATGTTCGTGAACGATCAAGGAATCATAATCATGAAAGAAGAAAGTTTGAAATGAATCGGTGAGAGCAGTTTACTCGTAACGTTTCGCTTCTGACTCGGAAGCTTCGTCAGACCAAGGGTGTCAGTATGAACAGAGATGAAGCTTAAATTTCATTCACCTGACCGATCCTAAGCTGGTTACGAATTGCGCAGGCCATGGTGGGTGCTGCGCTCGTTAAGATAGGCAGGCGCGATCAATATCAACTGACACATCACCAACGCTACGTGACGTATAATCCCTCAATTGTTTTGGTCTTGGCAGGTGTGCATGACATCTGCTGACCGATTACGTTATCAAAGTGTACACGAGGTGTCACGCAATTTAATGTCTATCTGCTGCAGAATCGCATCCACAGGGCCAACGAAAACCTGACAAACGCGTGTTCGAAAGCCTTCAGGTTGAAATCTTAATTGCAAGCAGTTATCGGGTGTGGATTTTATGCAAGGTCTGTGTAAAACACACCGAGGTCTTTGCCACACAAACAGAGCAAATTAGAGAGAAACAGAAACGTAAGTTCGCAACTCGTTTAACATCGAATGATAAATGTAATTCTACTAGTTCTTTTGATAACAGTGCTAAACAGTATTCTAAAGTAATTAAATTATCAGATAAGCCTCTTTCGCAGACTGAACAAAGATTGTTGGAAAAAAGCTTAAATTTGTCACAAAGTACAAACTTTTTGATACCTGAGGATATCATTCCATGCGTAGAATCTACCGTAAATCAACTACCGGAAACTCATGCAGATGCACCACGCAACTGTATAGCCAGTATAATCGAGAAACAACAGCCAGAAAGGAGTAACCTTACGCAAGATGAACAATGAGCACTTTCTAATCTATGGAACTAAAAGGGAATAGTAATCACAAAGATATATAAGGTTTGCGTCCTTCAGCTACCTATCGCAGATGACATTTAATCCCTAACACATTAAGGTATTTGAAAATATTCCAGACCGATTGGGAGTCCATAATCATGAAAATAGAGCTTGCAATGAATCGGTTATAGCAATTTTTGGGTAACGTTTCGCTTCTGAACACAGAAGGTTTGTCAGACCAATGGTGTCGGCAAGAAAAGTGTTCCGGTTTAAATGGCATTTTATTGACCAATCCTGAGTTCTCTAAGATAAACAGGCGATATCAAGACAATTGATCACACACACTAAATGCTGTGTGAATCCCTAAATTGTTTATTCAGTGTGCAGGTGCAAACAGCGTCCGTTGACCAACTGCCTACGTAATCCATGTGCACATTAGGTGTTATGTACGTTAATCCTTATCAGCTGCAGAACCGAACGCCAGATTGTTGAGATATCCGCCCCATCCACCTTGTTCACCGCATTCGCCCCAGCCTTTGTTATTTCAACTGCCACGGCGTGAAGTTTTTTCCTTATCACTTCCACGTTATCAAGATCTACTCTGTCCAGTCTCTAGCTAGGCCAGAATCCCGAATCAGTGATTGATATTCACTTGGATAACGGGGTTGCTTTCCTACTCGTTTCCTATGTTCTCTAGACGTTTGCCCAATGTAAACATCCGCGCAACACTTGCATTTGATTTTGTAGATGCAGTTTGTCGCACAACCTAAAGGAGTCTTATCTTTGAGATGCATTAATACGGATCGGAGAGTTCTACCTGCCTTATATGTAACTCTAATACATGCGTTATTCAAGATTCGACTTATTCCTTCGGAGACGCTTTTGACATACGGTAGAGATACCGTAGCTCAACAAACTTTTTCCGTTTTCGGTTGCGAATGTATAACTCGGTTCAATTGACGCTTAATTAAGCTCTTAGGGTAACCATGATTTGCAAGTCGGCGACTGACTTCTTCATGAGCTCGTCTCTTATCTGCATCATCGCTGCAGAGGCGGTCAACCGTGTAGAAGAGCGATTTTGCTATGGACTGAAATACCCTTTTAGGGTGCGCAGATGTGAATCTCAAAATGCCATCTGTGTTGATTGGCTTACGATACACCGTCGTCCTTATCTTGCCGTTGTCTTTTTGTGCGAGAAAGTCCAAGAACGGAAGGGTCCCTTCCGTAGACTCGGTTTCTTTTGTGACCTGGATTTTCGGATTCAAATTATCGAGATAACCACGAAATACTTATAGTCTGTTGCGCTTTATGATGACGAATGTATCGTCGATATAGCGCCAACATATATTTGGTTTTAACGCTTCGTTTCTCAAAGCTATCTCTTCGAAGTGCTCCATGTGCATATTTACCAGCACTGGGAAAATATGTGAGCCCATCGCTAAACCATCGTTTTGCTTGTATAGTTGTCCATTAAATAAGAAGTGGTTTAAATTTAGACAAATTGCTACACCGTTGATGATTTGTTGTATACTCAAGTTGGTACGATCCTTCAAGGTCATATCGGAACACTGTTCGTACCGACACCATGGGTCTGACGATGCTTCTGTGTTCAGAAGCCAAAAGTTGCCAAAAACGTGCCCCAACACTAATTTGCAAAGCATCTCGCTTATTTTTTGAAATTACTAGTCGGGAACACGGATTCCTTTATTAAGAACTCTTTTGATTCCGTTCATCATTTGAGTACAATAACGCTCGACGAAGATAAGATGATGGTTAGCTTCGATGTAAGCGCCTTGTTCACGAATGTGGACACCACGAGCGCTCTAGAATTAGCAAAAAAGCACTTAATTCAGATCGTACAAACTTGAGTGTACAGCAAATCGTCAACGGTATAGCGATTTGTCTAAATATGAACCACTTCTTGTTTAATGGACAGCTATACAAGCAAAAGGAATGTTTAACGATGGGTTCACCTATTTCCCCAGTGTTAGTGAATATGTACATGGAGCATTTTGAAGAGTTAGCTCTAAAAATGATGTTCTTCGGCCAAAAATATGGTGGCGTCATGCCGATGATACATTTGTTATCATGAAACGCGACAGATTGAAAGCATTAAATAGTTACTTTAACAACTTGGATCCCAAAATCTAAGTTACAAAAGAGATTGAGTCGACAGAAAGGACGCTTCCATTCTTGGACTGTCTCGCGCAAAAGCAGAATGGTAAAATAAGCAATACGGTCTATCGTAAGCCAATCGACACAGATGCGGTCTTTCGGTACTCATCAGCGCACCCCCCAAAAGTATTTAATTCAGTTGCGAAATCGCTGTTCTACAAAGTTGAACGCTTGTGCAGCGATGCTACCGATAAAAAGCGAGCCCATCAAAAAGTTAGTCGTCGACTTGGTGATCTTGGTTACCCTAAGAGCCTAATTAAACGCCAACTGAAACGGGTAAAATACCCAGCACCCAAATCGGGAAAAGTTTGGCGCGCAACCGTTTCTATACCTTACGTTAAGGAAGCGTCAGAGGGGATAAGTCGTATGTTGAATAACGCAGGAATACGAGTAATGTATAAGAGGGGTAGATCGCTCCGACCCTTATTAACGTATTTCAAGGATATGCGCGACGAATTGCGTATATAAAATCAACTGCAAGGGTTGCTCAGGAGTATATATCGGGCAAACATCCACAGAACTCAGTATTAGGTTATGTGAACACAAAAATTGAATCTGTAAGCAGCCACGCAATTTCAGTGAATATCAATCACTGTTAAGATATTCAGCACTAGCTGAACACAGGTCACAGCGTTGATCTGGATAACGTAGAAGTGATAAAGCGGGGAATAAAACCATACATGGAACGACTTCACGCTGAGGCGGTTGACATAACAAAGACTGATAAGAATGCGACAATAAGGTGGATGGGGCTGATATCTCCACACTCTGGCGTCCGGTTCTGCAGCGGATAAACATTAACTTGCGCGACCCCTAGTGTGCGCACCGAGTACTCAATCGAGTTAATCGGTCAGCAAATGTCATTCACACCTGCCAAGACCAAAACAATTGAGGGATTATACGTCACGTAGGGTCTGGTAGTGCGTGAGTTGATATTGATCGCGCCTGCCTATCTTAACGAGTGCTGCACCCACCATGGACTGTACAGTTCTTAACCCGCTTAGGATTGGTCAGGTGAATGAAATTTAAGCTTGATCTCTGTTCTTACTGACACTCTTGGTCTGACGAAGCTTCTGAGTCAGAAGCGAAACGGTACCAATAAACTGCTTTCACCGATTTATTACAAACTTTCTATTTCACTAATTTCATATTCGAAAATGCTTTTTTTGCTAAATCGGTCATTTGTAAATAATGAGAGTTGGTTGGTAATATTGGTATCCACTCTCACATAGCAGAGGAACACACCCACAAGCGGCACAAATTCGAACATTTGACGTAATCAGAACAATCAAGTGGTCAACCGAACACGTGACCTCAACCAACCTAACTTGACCAATCAGAATGGAGTTGAATGGCATAACAAATAGATGTATAGATAACAATCGGCCATATTGGTGTCGGCTACGACATCTGTGGTCTAATCGTCCGAGATGGTGGAAATTTGATGTTTTGCTGCATCGTCTCAATCATATGCAGTTAACCGATTTACCATGGTACTGCAGATTATATAATCTTATTTTGAAACAAATTTCTCTTTTAAAACATTCACTGTGTATGCGCAACTTATTCGTTTACCTATCATCCTCCGAGCAGCAGTACCCACTTTTTTCAGCTTGGAGCTTGAGCACTAAATTGTGTTTAAAGCGTGGTTGAGAGTGACTTATTTTCACATCGCATTGTCAAAGTTAATAGCCGAAATTGCACTTATATTAACGTCAATGTATCGTAGCGGTGGCCAACACGAATTTCACCATTTTCCCAAATTTCCGGAATCCGAGTTTTTCGGGGTGTGACTGTGCTTCATTCACCGGGCTATTGAAAAAACGTAGACATTATCCCGGAGTTAGATTTCAAATAGTAAGCCGTTTGTTTACGCTGTCAAAACAGGTTGTGTACTAGATGCGACCGATTAATCGTGAATGAAAAGCAATCAACAATGTATTGTGGTGCTCACATCCCCCGAAATTACACTCTACTACCGGTTTCTGGCTGTTTGCCGTCATCAAGTGGAGACTGTAAGATAAGGTTTAGTGAGCCTTGAAAGTAATCACCTTCCACTTGCGTCTGTCGTGAATGGTTCGTGATTCACACCAATACTAAAGGTTATTTATAATGCACGCACACTACGACACCACTTTCGTGTTGGCAATCATTCTACGGTAGATTCAAACGGGACGAGATTTCAGACGCTCTGTAATCTACTCGTTTGTTTCCGTATCTGGCAATAGATTATACAAAATGCTTAAACACAATAGAAAAAGTGATGATTAAAATAATACTGTTCGTATCCTAAAACACCTTGGCCTTGTCAATGTTGATTATTAGGGAAGATCTCTGTTTGCTAGCAAAACGTTGTCAATTAGACTTTGAAGCTGCTCTTGGGAGTAAGCACTGATGTCTTCATAGCCAGCAGACAAAGATGAAACAAATAACACATTCAAAATTTGGTTTGTGCTTTCGAGCGGTCTAGCTTGGAGGTAAAACATTGGCATCCCTTGTTTTATGTTTGCTTGCATTTCCAACCCGTGTCTGTTTCTTTATGATGCTGCGCTCAGCAGCTATCGACATATGGATCCATATGTTCTTGAAACAGTAGAAAATGGGATGCAAAGTTTGCCATTGGATCCAGTGTTGGAAGAGGTTGTCAAAATTAGTCTGTCCAGTTGCATGAGCCCACGTTGACAATGAATCATATGGCAGCAATTGCATCCGAAGAGGTTTATGGAAACTAGTTCCCGATGATATTCATTGATCTCTCCAGTGATACCAGGAAGCGTATTCTTGCGATCCTCTCTAGCATTTCGGTTTGAACTCCAATGGCTTGACAAAAGAACTTCGATTTGGGCCAAACTACGTTGGACTTGATTCAATCCGGTTCGATTCAATTCCGATTCGGCTCCATTGAATTCCGGGTATGCAACGCAGTGAATTACCATTCGAAACCAGCTGAATAACACTAACACACGGGAAAAATACTTCAATATATTAGTGACTTAAAGTGAATGATTATGTAACAAAATTTATAGCTTTAATTTAAACTGCTATAAAACCATTTCATGGTCCAACAGCCGATTTGAATTGATTGAGATTTTATAGGCTTTTCTATCGCTATTGTGAAAGTTTGGGATAATTTACACAGTGCAATCACGCATAAATACAGTAAACACGCGGGTTTTGCCTTGGTTCTTTTCACAATCCAGCCTCTACTGTGAGTTTTATTTCTTGTGAATTTTTTGAAATCAGAAAAATTTCCCATTCAATGCATTTTGTTTTAAACATTCACGTTGAATATTTTGATTGAATTTTTAAACCCCAATTTCTCCGTTTTGATTCGTGCGCCTATCGTGGTACGTGCGCGATATTATGTTTTGAACATTGCCCCGGGGATTCAGACCCGATTAATCGAAATAATTGAGGTATGTTTTTTATATATATTGATTGCTCCACCGCAGCACCGCATTTATTGACAAATCTTCATTTTTCTTATATATATGGGGATTTTGAGCGTCACTCAAATTGGGAACTTTATTTGATGGTAAATTACTATCACAAGTACCAAATAAGGCGGTAAGAACAGCACTCAATCGTTTCTAATTCCGTGAAAATCCTTCGATCGTCATGGGACTATTAACCAACAATCGCGGCATATATGAAGGAGGAAATCATCTAATCAACGATCCTGAAAACAAGGACCGGTCAATTTGCTAACACATTGAATGATCTTATTTTGAACCTCGTACCCGTTTCTAAACTGTCAGCTACTGTTTTTTTCTGATAATTAGATTTTTCTTTCTTTCCTATTTCTGATAAATATGTGTCTCTTTTCACTCCTGTATCTTCTTCCGATGCTTTTTGCATAATTTGCCACTTAATTCCGCTACGTTAACGTTTCCTCACTAGCACCGTCTTACCGAACTAGATGATGCCGAGAGCGTAGTTTCTAGAGCATTTGGCTTTAGAAACGAACGCTGTCGGAAGTTAGCAAAGGAAGTATTCGAGGAGGAGTTGGCTATTGAGTTAAAAGAGATTGGCATTCGCAGACGCAGCCTGGAGGCGAAACGTAAGATGATGCTGGATTTTGGTTCATCTGACGAAGATACCAAAAGTCCTTGTGAAATTGAACCTATTCTGAAGTGTAATCCTACTCCCCGTTTATTGCAATCATCCAAGTTCGAAGATAAATGTCCTGATTTGAGTAAAACAGTGTTACGTGAGATGCCGATGAACGATGCTCGCTCGGTGCGTTATTCTCACATGCATGAAGATGGATTACCCGAAATCAATATAAATCATTTCGATGTTAATTCGATGGAATTCTGCAAATTTTTCAACCCATTTGAGATGACTTTGAATGATCGTATTCGTAGTGACGATCGCAAACTAATGTTTGAAACTTTGCTACACCGTTGATGCAGAGAGCGCCATCGAACACTGTGTTTATCTTTCCGCTAGTGAAGGATATCGTTAAGCCGAAACTCGGTCGCCCACATGATGTCGTTCAGTCATTTCTGAAGGTGATCATCATTCAGATTAGTTCGCTTTAGAAACTGGCATGCAGGATTCGAAACTGCAAACTCGTCCTTGGACAGTTTAATTGTTTAAGAGAACTGAACAGCACGACAAATTTGTAGTTGATAGCAGAACCTGTACCAAACATTAACATCATAGATTAGCCAACCTCGTTGAAGTAATTATCCGTTATGACGAGGAAGCTACTTTCGATCACTTGTTAGCTATTTTTGAGAGATTATTCCTAATTACTACCAATTAACGTTTCTAAATTATTTTTTCGGATAATTGAATACCACCACTGACCCCTTCAATCTGTTTGATCAATAGGTCATTGACCTTCTTTTGCGCACTTTGCTCACTTTTGATTGGTTCAATTCGCGCAGTGTTTTTGGATCTTCCAGCACTGATTTGACGTTGAGTTTCACTTTCTGATTTACGACACTGATATTTAAAGAAATCTGCTGTGAGCGAGGCAGTAGCCCAACAACATTTCCACAACCCATTTCAAACGTGGTATTGATTATGCTCCTCCTTCGAAACGTCTCGATCGAAATATTTGAGTAAAACTTATTAAAAGTAAATAGATATGTCTTATTTCTGTACATCAATTTGCGTTTACCATAAATAGTTAATCTTTCACCTATTAAACAAATGTTGCTGATGAGTCTACCATGTGATTAATTTCTCGAAGTTTATAATCGTTATAACTAGTTGAATATATTTCGCTTTTTGGTAAAATCTGCCGTGTTTTCCGAGAAAAATAGCATCTATTTCGTTAATGTAGCAAGTGGAATGAAGCAAAATGCAACGAAGCCTCGCTATTTTGTGTAGACCTGGAACGCCTGGTGTGTGAACGACTTGTTGAACATCTCGAGAACCATCAGCTAATAACTTTCACACAACATGGATTTAGGAAAACATATTCATGCCTGTCTAACTTGCTCACGACTCTAAATGACTAGACGCAAGCACTAGACCAAGGGGGTTCCGTCCATGCCGGTTACTTAGATATATCTAAAGCATTCGACAGAGTGAATCACTCCTTACTGCTTCAGAAGCTGCAAAATGTTGGCGTCATCGGAAACCTACTAACATGGTTCACAAGTTACCTGTCTGGACGCAAAGTAAAAGTCAGAATAGATGGTGAAACTTCTCGAACAATTGAAGCCACGAGCGGAGTCCCTCAGGGTTCGCTTATCGGTCCGATACTGTTTCTCATATTTATAAACGATCTACCGAAATTACTAGCATGTAAGCTTGTTTTATTCGCAGATGATGTAAAAATCTGGACGAAGGTCAACTCCATCGAGGACTGTCAAGTTCTGCAAGGAGATTTGAATAAGCTGCACCAGTGGTCAATCCAAAACAAACTGCCATTTAATTTCCGCAAGTGCAAAATGTTGCAAGTCGGAAAACCCTTTCCCTTTACCTACACACTTGGCAGCCACCCGCTTGAATGGAGTCCATCACAGAAAGATCTCGGAATCTTGGTGCCTGGCACTTTGAAGAACAGCCTACAGTGCGAAGCCGTCTACAAGCGTACGTGCAGCTTGCAAGGTTTACTGAAATGCATTTTCGGACGTTTCCCACCACACTCACTCGCGAAATTACTAAACACTTACATACATCCTGTCGTTGACTACGCTGTACAAGCTTGGACGCCATGGATGGAAAAAAACATCTCGCTCCTCGAACGAATTTATCACAAGGCAACCAAAATGGTTACCGGATTGAATAATTTACCCTTTGAGCAGCGACTGACCAGACTTGGACTGTGCACCCTCGAGCGCAGGCGTATCCTACACGACCTCACTCTGACATATCGAATCATCTATGCGAAATCCCACCCTCTCAAACACCTCTTCAAGTTTGGTTCGGTTGTCCCACACGCAGCCACCCTTGACCCTTCAAATCCCACACTCACGATTGAATTGTCGTCGTCACTTCTTCGCTGTTCGTGTATGCTTCTTGTGGAATAGCTTGCCGACAGATATTGTTACCTCATCGAACGAGCACATCTTTAAACAAAGCTTACGAAACCTTATGTTGAGAACTACTGCGTTGGCCCCTACCTATTGATGTCGATACTTTTTAACGCACGGAACTACCGTCCATCCAAAGATTCTTTTCCCTCAGTCTGTGTTGCCATTGAGGATCATTTTTGCTCCACCTATGAAGAACATGGATATGATCATACAAGTAACGATTTTTTTAATTTTTTATACGTATATCCTATGGTACTGTACAGCAATTTGCCTTTTTAACCATAAATCTTGAATCTTGAATCTTGAATCTGAATTGTGAAGTTCACAGCAAAGGAGTCGTTTATAACGCTACGACAAAGCCGAGCTTCATAATGACAAAGTTCTTCAAATTCAGCTCATAATTATTTTCGTGGGTCTTTGAAATATGTGCATTTAGGCTCAGGGAACTTCAGCACTCAAAGAATGTACCATAGGTGGTATCGTAATTTTAGTTCGTTCCTCCAAATTATTATTTGTTTTCAGATGATGGTTCTATGGCTGGCTTTTTATCTGCGGATTTATTCGATTTTATTTTGAACACATCCAAAGCACTTGAATCATGGGAACGGCTCGGTGGTTCTGAATTCCACAGTCGCATGTCTCCCTATTGACCATCGCTTTTCTCAATCGATCCGGAATGGAATCACAATTTTCTCGCTCAAGTCTAGGTTTCAGTTGACCGATCAATAAATCATTGAATCCTCTGTATACTATCCTCCAAACTCATCATTCTCACGTTAAGCTCAGTTTGTTAGCAGGTATTCGTCTTTGTATGCTTCCAGGTTGATTTCTGCTAAATGACAGATATAGCCAACTACTGTCATTTCGTCATTTGGCGATATTTCAATTACTTTTTTGGTCTGAAAACAAAACTGCAAATCGACCCAAGACAAGATAACCCACCAACATACCAATCATAAAATTTTAGATGCAAAATGTTTACTTGCACAAGCATATGCTCAACGCTTGCGAAAAAAATGCTTTTGAATCATTTAGATGTTTGCAATTGATAGTCTTTATTTAGCTTTGCCGCACTGCTATTGGCCAAAAGGCTGGGTTTCCCGAACGACGTTCTACTATTCTTGACACGCATACTGTTCAACAAAATATTGTTAGGCATCACATTTGGTGGGGTTATATTCTCGAGATGCACATGGGCATCAAGCGGTCGGATGAGTGGTGTATCCCGAGCTTCATTTTGGTTATGCTGCATCGAAATTGGACACCACAGGAGGCAATTCAGTCTTTTAAATTTCTTTAGAAATATGGTCGGAAGTACAGAGCCAAATAAAGATAGTAGTCCGCCGAAAGCCGTGCCCAAAAATGCCCAACCGACTTTACAACGTTCTACAAAATAATCAAATAGATCATAATATAATTACAATTGAATTTCTCAAAAAGTTATAGAAAAAGTTTTTTATAAAGGTTTGTAAAAGTTAATTATATATAATAATATTTGACCAAATATTTAAATGTAATAGGGTCGTTAGGATAATAGCTTAGATCGAATTTCCATTATAATGTGCTTTGGTATTAAAGGCCGATTTAAATAGTTTGCTTAATACCTGATTTAGGAAAATACTTGTCATTGCAATCAAATTCAAATTCTCGTTTCCGTTTGTTCACGTCAAGAATCAAACTCAATTCAGCAAACAAATATTTAGGACTCCATGCTGTGTTGGGTCGAGATAATCCTACATGGAACCGTCGAACGTCAGTGAGTCATTTATTACTTTCATTTTATTCGTTGTAAGCTCAGCAAACAATGATAAATGCAAACTTTGCTTGAAAACATACTTTTATGAACCGAGTAAGGCAAAAATACTGAAAACCGACACGCCAATATGAGCAAATCTGGGCAAACCTGTAGTCGATCGATCACGCGACAACCGTCCATATAGCTTGACCAATCAGAATGGATTCGAGTGACGACGTGGCACAGATACGATGACGCACATTTTTTGTCGCTCCGATAATTTTGGCCGCATCTTCGCTGAATCTGCTCGGATTTATGCCATTTTAGGAACTCTGCGTTACTCTCAACAATAGCTATCGGAATTCATACGTTTCGATCTTGTCAGATGACCCGCAACAAAGTAACCAATTCGACGTAAATATCTCAGTTTGCTCACGCAAGCAAACATTTCCCCCCACCAATAATTGCAAAGATCGCATCGAGCTACGTATTTTGATACCCGATTCTACGTTCTATCTTGTGTAGTTAACTAGTTATCTTCATCTTCATCTTATCTCTAAATGAAATGGAAAACAGCCAAGTCGATCGATTGATCAAACATCCAGTCAGCGGAATTCAGTCTACTAACTTGTGTGACCGTGTCACGAGATGCAACACACAGACAAAGATATCGATCGATTCAGCTGTGACCGTGTGGATTGTTCATCCGACACAGAACCAGTGTGACCTGTGCTCCAAGGGCCTGGATTCCGTAAGTAGTGCTAGTGTTTCGGTTAAATGTACTTTTTGCGGATTATGCATGCATGCGACTTGTGATGAAACTTTGGCTGATGAGTGTGTAAGGCTTGTGAACGTTTGTTATTTTTGTAACGGTTGCAGGGATTCAAATATAAATGGCCATCGCATGAGTATATCTCCTGCTTGCTAAACTTTAGATGTGAACCACGTCAAACGTGGGCCGTTTGCGCTTACAAAGCGATTGGGATATATAAAACAGCTGGTCAGAGCGGAACAAGTTTCCATTAAACTTCAGAAAGTGCAAAATGTTGTAAATAGGTAAACATTTCCCGTTCTCCTAAACATTTGATCTGAACAACTGGAATGGACGACCAAAGAAAAGGACCTCTGCGTATGGATTAGTGGAAGTCTGAAGAGCAACATGCAATGCGAAGCCGTGCACAACCGAGCTAGTCCCATGCTAGGCATGCTTAGAAATATTTTTGAACGTGTTTTCCTTGAAACATTACCTTTACTCCGAATTACATATATCGACCCATTGATGGATTTCTCAGTGTCAGCTTGGGCACCATGGCTACGAAAGGACATCAAGATGCTCGAGAGGATTTATCGCAAAGCAACCAAAATGGTTGCTGTCTTCACGACCTCCCTTAGGAGGATCGACTGGAGCATCTTAATTTAGATACACTGCCTCGCAGACGGGTTCAATTAGATCTAATCCTTGCCTATAAAATACTGAAATCAATGATTCGTCCTCTGAGACATCTATTTCGATTTTCAGGAACAAATTGTATTTACTTATGCTTCGCTGCACAGTTGACTGAAGTGATCAGATATTAGTAGATTGTTGTATTGAAAACTTGCAATACGGTGTGTTTTATAACAATTACTGGAGTTTGTAGAGTGTCAACAACATATCAAAAGACAATAGATAGTAAGATCGTTCTTACAAAGAACCACCGTGGTCAAATATAAAATCACAATGTGATCGAGGCGCTTATACAAAACCAATATGTTATGGTGTTCACATCCCCATCCCTTAAACAGCACAAATGGTTTCTGGCTGTATCCCGTCAGTAGGTGGAAACAATAATATCAGGTTAAGTGAGCCTTGAAACAGTGGTAAAGTGGTAAACAAAGTTATACTTGTATGCCACTGTTGAATAGTGTTCTTACAGAGAACATCGTGATTCTTTGTTTACCATTTTACCTCTGTTTCAAGGCCCACTGAAGCTGATCTTACTATATCCACTTGATGACAGCAAAGAGCCAGAAACCGGTTGTTGTATGTAAGAGATGGGGATGAGGGCAGAACAACATATAATAAGGTGGCGTTTGAAATTCGTGCATTTTGGAGAAAAAGTGATTCTCAAGATATTGCATGTAATCAAGTCTTTCGGCGACAATGATAACATAAGAATTTGAAAGCCTTGAGCTGCTTACTTGATGATTTAAAAAGGTTTGTTGTAGCGTTCTGATCTCGTAGGTTCTGTTCTTGAATTCGTTGAATTTGTTATTTTAAAATCACGCCCACGCATGATCTGACATTCATGTCGCCAAATTTCTAACCCAAAGTTAAGACCGACAAGCGGCACGTAAAATATGGTTTGTACTTCAAGCCGACATACAGTTGAACGACCACGTGACCACACTTATTATAAGTTTACCAATCAATAGAAATTTAAGAGACGTGATTTCGATTGGATGACTGGATGCCAATCGACCTTAGTTGTGCCCGCTAGAAAACACCCAAGTTTGATTTGTGAAGATATTCGAACTTAACCTCGGATTACCAGCTTCCCGTTTGCGATGAATAATTTAAATTCCGGATTTCACTAACTAAAACGAATATTGAATTAAAAAAAAATCGCATAGTAGACTTTTAATACATTTTGTTTTGTTAGAAACTATTTAATACTAGGCATTAATAATTGTCGTACACAATTTTAAAAATACATTCGGGAACTCTTCCCAAGGCTGAAGGGTTAATGCATTATTTACTCAAAAACTTTAAGCAAGAACTTAAAAATGTCATAAGAAAAATTACAATGATAAAAAATTACCTGATTTAAACGGAGAACTAAGAGAGCCGCATATCTGTTCAACTTCAGTGTTACCATCCCAACCGAGTGTATATGTGATGCAGCAAACCAGAATAAGGAATCCTGTAATCATTTAGGAAAAGATTATTAGTTAAAATAAGAGGGTTATCTTGACCTCATCTTAGCAAAATTTGACGAAATATGAAGAAAACGTGTGAATGGTGAGTGTGGAGATGTGAAGTGCATTGGCGATGAGTGTTAATCACGAGCTTTCGAATGATACGCAGAACTTCACCCTCCGGCACAACTCAAGAGCATGAAGCGCCGAAATCTCAACAATTGCGAACTTGTAATATTTCGGGTTCCGGAATGATTGCATTCCAACTGTTTGAGCTACAACATCTTCTGAGCTATGAGAAGATGGACAACGTCAGCCGCAATCGAAAGATATGCAATTCGTCAATGTCGGTTAGACGAGCACAGTGTAGCGAGAGTTTACAATGTACCAGTCGGCACCAAATAGACTGACAAATCAGAAAGAAGTGACATCCGAGATAGACATGTTAAGGACCAGTGTAGTGATGGTTTGTTTCGCATATATAGGATAAGCGTGTTTCGTTATTTGTCTTGTGCGTTTGACGAATTGGCTTCTCTTATGTGTGGGATTCGTGAGTGGCCGCGATCAGCGTTGGACAGGTTGACCTCAGGGATGAATCGAGACGCAATCAATGTGGGGGCCTGCAACACGTTTTGTTAGGTGGTTATTGCCGGACCGATGACCCCAAAATGCCATAAGTGGCCAAGTGCGCAAGCTGCAACTTGTTGACCTGAAATAACCAGACGCAATCATTTTCTGCTTCACTCTACCACACTCGCTACACTCGATTTGCTTTTGATTAAATTCGGAGAAGTTTTAATTCATTTGTGAGGAAAACAAAATTTGTAGAAAATAATTTTGTTATTTAAATTACTGAAATTATTTTGACAATGTCAAAAATATTCGACACGGAAGGGAATTTTGATTTTTTTACATAATTAGATATTCCGTTCTAGATGCCTAAAAGACTTAAATGTTCGACTGTTTCTTCATTTTTTAAATCCATGATTTCCGCATATCATCATTACAAAACCGAATCGGGAACTGGGAAATGCATTTGACATTCGTTTGCATTTCGTAATTAATTTTATTACTACTTGTAAGTAGTAACGTCTTCAACAATCTTTCCAGCATATTCAATATATTTCTAAATTTGATGCCGCAAAATATGAACTTTCTAAAAAAAAACATTTGGATCGCGTAAATGTTCACTTTTCGCTTAGGTAATCTACCATAAGAATTGATTTTAAATCAGATGTATATATTCCTTATATTCATGAACTATTGGCAGTGAAGTACACTACACCGAAGACAGAAAATGCTATCCGGCCATGTGAAGACTAGAATAGTAGTTAGCTAACACCTATTCTGAGTGTTAGA
Organism: Atriophallophorus winterbourni; assembly: GCA_013407085.1. Taxonomy (NCBI): domain Eukaryota; kingdom Metazoa; phylum Platyhelminthes; class Trematoda; order Plagiorchiida; family Microphallidae; genus Atriophallophorus; species Atriophallophorus winterbourni. The sequence goes on from JACCGJ010017336.1 coordinate 118,911, forward strand.
AGCTGATAAAATTAACCAAGACACAAAATATATATATACACACTTGCTTTGTCTTCCTAAATCCAATCCTCAGTACATAAGCTGACTTTCTATATTGATAAAACATCTTTGTTACTTTTATGCATTTTATGCATGTCCGATATCTTTAATCTATGGTAACTGTGAAGTATTTGTTATTTTGACCATTTATACTTTGAATTAAAACGTAATTGTGGACATATGGCTAAGATAGTGCAATACATTACGCATGGAAATCTATCACAATGCGCCTGAAATGCCCGGTGGAGTGTGTGAGCAGCTATTGTTTTACGTATGTGGATTCTAAGTTATCCTCACCAACAAAATAATGAATGCAACATCGCACTCACTGCACTATAAATTAAATCGCGGGTTGATTCTCGTAACAGGTTTCACAAGCTCACAATTGGACTTCTGACATCTTAGCTTAAATGTCACATGCACTTTTAGTCATTTCGTGCCGGTTATGGGTGGTTCTGTTTGACAGTGATCCCAAGATGTGCATGCTATTTGGTGACAGGTAGCATGAATATGTTTATAATGATATATTTAACATCATTTGACTCAAGAACTCCGAAATTCCATTCTAATTCAGTAGTTTTTTTAACAAACAGATATCCTTTAACACAACACATTACTAAACCCTCAAATTCGGGAGGGATGATCTCTTCCACAGCACTTACACTGATAGACAATAATATGCCTATGCTCTTGTCCAGGTTGAAGATCACACTTCATACAGTGCTTCCGAAATGAGCAGTCAAAAGCAAGTTTCTTCAAATACACGGGGTCGATATCATGATATCTCATATTTCTGATATTGGCAACTTACGAAGATTCCGTCGAAAACATTGCATGTGTTTTCCCGATGGGTTCAAGCGACCATTTGGTCTTGAATTTCGACTAAATTTGTCGAGCAGAGTGAACAAATAGTGCTTCAAGAATCTTCAGTAAGTTATGCCTATCTAAACTGCCAAATGTCCTAAGTTTGATTAACGATGAGCAAATTGAAGGTATCAGAGCACAGAAGCAGTGGTCCAGCATTTTGGCCAAGCTTAACCTAGAAATCAACTCTAACTCAACGTTCGTACCTAAACAGTGTCGTAATGTATTCGGATTCAAAATATGCAGTCGCAATTACAATAACAATGCGGAATATGGCTGGGAGAAACCATCGCAGTTAACCGCTGAAACAAGGTGAGAGATCTTGCGAACACTTAGAAACCATTTTTCTAAAGGCAAAATACAGTATAAAGCTGATATACTGTCTAAAATGAAGCGAAATTCAAAGCTCCTTTACCAGATTGTGAACAAGCAGTGTTCAGTGAATACAGGAGTTGCGGCCTTACGGACGCACACTGTAATGACCCCAAATGCAACTGACACCGCAGATTTTCTCGTGAATTCTTATGCTGCAGTAATTTGTCCGACGGAAAGCGTTTATATACAACTGGACCCAAGAGTGACGCCTCCTACTCCATTGGACACAACAGCTATTACTAAAGAAGAGGTGCTGGGAAATCTAATATCCGTGAATGCCAGAAAATATTCTAGTTCAGATAAAATTACCACAAATATACTCAAACATAGTGCACAATTTCTATACAGGCCCCTGTCCGAGTTCTTCTGCGAATCGCTGTCCCAAAGCGTCATACTGACGGACTGGAAATCCGGTATAATCTCCCCGATTTTCAAATGCACATTCAGAGCCGCAAATTACTGGCCTGTTACCATCTTGTCCGCCGTCTCTAAGGTACTCGAGTGGATCGTTGCGAACAAACTGAGCAAATAACTTGAAAAATAGGCTATTTTCTTCTACGCAACAGGGTTTTAGAAAGGAATACTTCTGTCTTACTAACCACCTCCTTACTCTTGACGATTAGACTCGAGTAGTAGCGACACCTTAGGAATGTCGAGCCACTGCAACACCGTCTACCGCAAGACATAACAGAAATTGACAATCCTGAAGAGAAATTTCAGTAGCATAAAAAACATTCATTTCCACATATATTAAATACGTACATCACACCCACGATGGAATACGCGGTTTAAGCATAGTCGTCATGGCTTAAAAGATATTGTGACTTGATCATAGCATATAAAATCCGGTGGATGAAAAATCACCCTCTCAGCGATTTGATATAAGTCAGTTCCACTAAGAATACACGGAGTCATTCAAGTTGTCTCGTTATACATCACTCAAAACTCGATTGTAGACGTCATTTCTTCTTTGTGCGAAGTTGCTTTCTGTGGAATTCACTATCACAGGATATTGTGAACGATACCACGATCCGTGATTTCAAATCAAAACTGGATGCTTATATTAAAAAGCACTCTACTATCGGCCCTGTATATTGAACACGTATGACACTTCAATTGCATGTTGATTGCATTCTGTGTATTTTTCATAGCTGTCTTCTCATGGGACATGTACAGCGATTGCTTTTTTCACCATAAAAACTTGATTTTTGATTCTTTGCAAAGAATATACCAACGAGCCACGAAACTTGTTGTCAGACTCAGTTGGAAACAATACATAGAGTGATTCAAAGGCCTGAGTTTATATTATAAACCTCGTCGTGGTCGAGAAGATTTGATTTTGGTTTACAATAATCTAAATACCCCAAATCACCCTTTACAATGCTCATTTAATCTACGGGCAAGACACGAGCTCACACATTGACTCTGAATATCTCTCACGCGCGACTCAACTGCAGAGGACATTTTTTTGCCGTGCGAGTTTATCGGGAACAATCTACCTGATTATGTTGTATGCTCATCAACTCAACAGATGTTCACGAGAATTCTTGATGGTTTTTGGCCCTTAACCTATGAACAGTAGAAAACTATGCATCATGATCAAATGTATCTCATCCCATTTAACGAAAACAATTTCTACCCTTTCTATTTTTACCTGAATTTTGAAATGCTTGTTATATTATTGATAGTTCCCATATTATTCTGTGGATTTTTGTACAGCTATATGCAGTTTAGACCATGAAAATTGAATTGAATTAAGCGAACGCCTTTACAAAGCAAGTGCAAGGAACGGCAGTCGAAATATTATCTAATTTCGTAATTGGAATTCTCACATCTCTACATTTACCGAACATAAAATCTCTCCAAAGTTTGACCAGAATTCACTTAGTGGATGTGTATCTAACCCACTAGCTGGGTTTTCGTTGGCAACTAACAGTGGCCAGCCGCAGAGTTTCAAAGGTGAGAAAAAGGTGAAAATATCGTTTCTCGATTAAGACTTCCCAGTAGACAAGGGATTTACTTATACAGAAAAATAATTTGAAAGAAGCGAAATGAATTCGTTTATTTTTCTGGAAAATAATGGACCTAATTCATTTTTACTGGGAGCGAAACATTGGTAAAATATTGAAATAAAAACGTAACGTATTTATGATTGATTGAAAGACATTAATTGAAGGTCTCTAAGACAAACATTTGCTCAATCATTTCACTTTTTGTTGTATGGTATTAAAAACGATTATAATTTTTTGCAGAACAAGGTTTCAGCGGTCTGGAAAAGGGCTTCTTACTTCTAATGACATCACAACCAATCGCTTTGGTACGCAATTGTATCACAAACCATCAAGTGTTAGGAACCAGTGACTTGCTTTTCACCTCCATATCGAAGTCCCATACCAAATGTCGTGGATTCATTAACATCCAAATAAAGATTGTCTCCACAAACTAGCAATACGTAATTGTACAAAGCATTCTTCTCGGACAACCAGGTACTTGTTGGCTTGACGCAGATTGTATTCGCTTGATCAACATAACTTGTTAGATGTCACACGTAATTGATCTTCGTACCACCTGTTAGCCATGATTCAATGTCACTAGTTGAAGGATAATTGAACGGAGTGTCTCGGAAACAAACTAAATGCGCGTCAGAAGCGTGCGATATGTTACTGCAATAAAGCATTTAATCTTCGAGTGAATCTGTGGAAAAAGCATCTAACTTGGCGTAAGTTATACTGATAACAGTAGTTTCGGTTGACAATCAAGTATACACAATTGGAAATGTATTTGTTTAAAAGGATTTAAAAGAAATATATATATATATATATATATATATATATTTGCGTAATTGTTTCCCACGGTTGTGAATCACATACGTTGAGTCGGAAATTATTTGGCTTAATGGAGTTTCGCACGTTAAGAAGTGTCAACCTGAAACTTAAAAACTGGATCACATATATTGCAACACTTTAAGCATTAAAGACCCAACATTCAAGTTCTAAATAGAACACGAAAATTGAACTCATTGCTGTCAAGATGAATGAAATAAAAAATGAATAATCAAGTATTGTTAATTCAAGCAGCATAGTTGACTAACATGATAATGTTGGAACTCAAACTAAAGCTAATTAAATGCTCATTGAACGAATCATTCTGTATTCATCCATACAGGATACCACATTGGAGGTTATGCGCAGTAAAGTTGAGCAGCACAATACAAACAAATGAACATATGATTTTAAATCACTCATGCCAAGAAGAGTTTTGTGAAGTAATTTATTTAAAATCACCAGGACGAAGTTTGTAAGCCAAAGATGGTTCAGAGCATTCTTTTCATTGAGACCGCAAACTGCTTGAATAATCATTTTGTACCACGGAAATCTTTCTGAGGGCAACAGATTTAAGCTCATTGTTAAATTTGATCAGTATATTCAATAAAAGATTCAGTAGTGCTTCATATACGAATTTGTTGTTTAATGACAAATCAATGCACGGGTAGAAACATTTCAGAATTTCCTAGCTACTATAAAACTGATGTTCATCCCATTATTTTGTTCGATTAAGCATGGTTCATTTCGAGCTCATGTTAACTACGTTAGTGAAAGTTTTCAATACATCGTGTTTAATGGATCCACGTGGGATTGAAGTGTCCTTAAATTGCACGTTTGTGATTATGTACTGTTGAATATCAAAATGGTATTTTAGGATTTCTTTATGCAATTAGTATCTTTCGGATCTCCGCTTCAATCGAAGGAAGAAAATTTCGGATCATACCCGATGCGACGAATAATGGTCGCGTAACTTTCAATCCTTGCGTGAATAAGTAACAAATCGCTATGGAACGAAAATGTTACGGTGCCTTTATATTGTATTTATAGCCCATGATAACACAATGAATAAACATTGAATAGCTTGTCAATGATACGACACCATTCATTTCACAATACCCAGTTTTCAGCAGATGCCGGATGTCCCTTATGATAAGAAATAGTCAAGTTGATGGCTTTCCTAAAGTTCAACAAATTTGACTTTAAACTTGCATCAATTTTCGATTTTTACCGCCAGCAAAGTAATCAAGCCAAAAAATGAGTGTTTCAAATAATTAAGGGATCTACCAAGTTTCTTAACTTTCACATAAACTTATGTTGCAATTTATCCATATTGCATTTATTAAAATGAAACGACCGTTAAAAAAATGCTAAGTCAAAAAGCGATGCCCCATTGAATGACCAAATGTTCAAACAATTTCGAAATCGGGGAGATTATTCTGCTGACATTCAAACTGAGATTCCGCAGCGTTCTGACAGCCCTTAAGATAAGTCAATCAATAACATCTATCACCACAAAAGCATGTTCCCATGTGCCAAATACAAAAACACCCATGAAAACACCTGTGTTCCTTATTGGAGGAAATGATACAGGCGGGCAACTTGCGCGAAGAAAATCGATGGTTACATTCCTAAAGCTTCATGCTGACAACATGGCGCATATCGGTGGGATTCATTTCAAGAATTCGCTGTAATTTTACGATACAAATTGTCCAATCACCGAATCAGTCCTTCAAAGTCTCAAAAGAAAGCCTAAAATAATGGGAAATTTGATATATATATATTTCCATCATTATAAGCATAACTGGAAAGCAAATTTAAAATATGAATTATATTCAGTTGACGCTACTTGTTTAAATCAAGAAAAGATTTTTGTACTGAGCAGCTAAAACCACCAAGGACAAAATTATGGATATAACCTCACAGTATAAATTGAATAATCAGATTAGCCCAGTGACATCTACTCAGCAGGACTGAAATCAAGATTAATCTCAAATCTATCAATACAAGTGTCGACATAAATTGTAGCGCTCGAACTAGAGAGCTATTATCAGGTGGAGACAGTGAGATTAGGTTCAGTGAGCCTTGAAACAGTGGATAAGTGGTAAACAAAGTTATACTTGAATGCTATTGTTACATAGGGTTTGTACACTTATCCACTGTTTTAAGGCTCACTGAACCTAATCTTACTGTCTCCACCTGATGACGGCTAACAACCAGTAACCGGTAGTGGTGCATAAGTGCGAAGGATGTGAGCAACACATTACTTTGGTCATCCATAAGCGCCTCGAGTGCTTGACCAAGAATCGCTTTGTGATTCCGTGTTTGAACATCGTGGTTCGTTGTGCGAACCCTATGTAACAGTGACATTCAAGTATAACCTTTTTTACAACTTATCCACTGTTTCAAGGCTCACTGGACGTAATCTACTGTCTCCACCTGATGGCGGCAAACAGCCAGAAACCGGTAGTGGTGTGTAAACGAGTCGGATGTGAGCAACACATTACTTTACATCTGAACGAGATATTAGAACGCCATTTTAATGAAACACCATCAACGTCTTTGTCATTTATAGATTCAACTAATTCGGATCTCCCAACCAAAGGCTTCTAGCTAGTTTTCACTTTTTTCTAATAAATTAGACAAAATGATTCTTTATTTTAACTATATTTTAACCAAATACTACCATATACAACTATACTATCATTCAAATTATACGTAAAGTCAATCATTAGGTGAAACAGCTGAAAACGTTGTCAACTGAGGGAGAAATATTTACTTGAAAAATTTCCAAAGTTCAGCTTCAGAATAATGCTAGATTAGATCGAATTCAACGAAACAAATTGGATTTCGTAGACAAAAACAAGAATTATAATTTCAAGGGAAAATGAATGCAAAACTGGACTTGTACATTCGAATAAAGGTAATATCAATTGTATATATATAAATAGAGTACACAGCAAAATACAAACAAAATTCCTATTTCGAAATATGATTTCAGGCAAAGATAAAGAAAATGGTTGAAACATCAAAGAGAAATCCTTTTAACTCTACGATTCTAGGACACAATCAGCCGCAGTGAGAGCATATTATAGTGAATATTAAATGAGATCAATACGACGGTTATAAAAATGAATATATCAATTAAAATAATAATTACGAATATATGAGATGGAAGTTAGTGTTAACAGCAGAAGTTGCGGTACTGGGGAATAACATTATTCTGGTAATGTTTTAAACGACGGCAACGGTAAATATACAGATAATCTTAGAGATTCTGCAACCCAAAGAAAATACAAAAGCTAAACCTCCTGCTTAAAATATTAAAATTAAAGTGATGTGGGAAATGCCAATGAGGAAGCTTTACAAGATAATCAAGTTTGTTTTTAATATTTGCAGGCTTGATGTGCAATATTTCACATAACGGAACTTAATACTCTATTGAAATTAAAATAATTCAGTTACAATAATACTGCCAGCTAAACAGTAAAGATTTTCAAAGTTTTTTAATGGAGCCAAAATGTATACACTTGTACGTCGGTCTAGCTGCAGCTGTTAATAGTACTCTAGTTTCAATGAACTGTATACTCACCAGAGGAAATCAATACGATTTCTCCAAATCGAATAACTCCATTGATTTTCAAGAGATGTAGATTAAACCCCGTTAATAAAAGAAAAAAGATCCAAAACACCAACATACAAATCGCGATAACAAGCAAGATCAATGCTATACGCCACGAGCTATGAGGTATTCTTTCATACTCGTAGTATCCGCAACCGCGTCGAAGTAGTAACAAATTTTGCAGATGATTAACATTTTCGTTATGATCTTGTCCGCGTTTGGGCGAATACTCGAAGTAAACACATCTCCGATGTAATCCCAAAGTGCTTTTGATGGGTGAATTCGCTAATCCCAACGGTTGTCGTTCAGCAGCCTCAAAAATCACTGTTCCGATCAACCATTGTGGAGCAAGGCCACCACAAATGCAGAGTGAAACGGAAACCACAGATAAACCCACCCAAATCATCCAAAACACTCGCATTTTACCGAAAAATGAACAAAATTCTGCATGGTGGGATGAATTGATTGTCATAATTATATTGGCGGATCATCTCCTATCAAGGTTGTCCAATCAGAAGTGAATCATTTTAAAATAATATCTATATACTACTTTTTTGTTACAAGTAGCAGTTTTTCGTCAAAAGATAAAAATTAATTGCACGTATCCTATTTGGAAATGTCCTCACTGACATTCGTCAAGTGCTAAGTATAATTTATTGCTAGATTTACTAAAATGCATGTATTTATCTGTGAAATTCGACTGAATGTGCCTAAATCAGGTTATTTTCTGAATAGGATTCGCCTTATTTATATGTATGTCAAAATTGTAACTGAATGTACCTGAGATCGTCTAAGAAAGAAAGAAAGAAATTGACTTTATTCGTACACACGAATTTTCAGCTGTTACGATAATTTCACCACAAATTTAAAAAAATGATAAACATGTCCCGACATCGAGTTACAATTTGTCGACTGAACGATTTTTCTTGTCCGTCTTAATTGATTGACATACGATCCAGTTTACTAGCAAAAGTTTTTGAGTCAAACGTTTCACTGCAAGTCCCGGTATTTCGTACTTCGTTCGAAAGTGCACGTCCAAATTTGACCTCAGTTGATTCGAAAATATTTGATGCATTTTACCCTTGGAGAAATTAATTGTATGCTTTTCAAAATGGTACACTTTAATCGTTACTTTTACTTGAAAAAATATGCTAGATTCTACCTAATCTAATGTGGCCTAATTTATAACTTTGTTTATTGATGCTAGCAAAGTAGCTCACACAGAACCCACGATGTTGCAATCAATTTAACAATGGCTGATCACAAAACTCATGTTGTGACGATTACTTAACGGTTTCCCGTATGTCAATGGTAAGTGATAATGTAGATAACCCACACACACATAAATAACAAAGAAATATATAAGTTGTGTCTTCAATTCTTATATTGTAATTCTGAAGTTTGTTCGAAACAATAACGAAATGGATGGTAAATAACTTTCCTCTTTCATGCGTAGCAGAATGTTCCTGTGAAACTGCATAATTATACTACAAAGATTAGACTGCACAGTGGGTATTGTTCACGAAAATTATATGTATATCAAACTTTCTTTATTAGCATGGGATCCTTGGTTGTAAGAAGAGCGACAAATTTCGTACTTTGACCTTCTAATTATCCATACGGAATGCGACTTAGAATATTGAATTTGCACTCAGCCCAATATCAAAACCCATGACTCTCTTATACAGGGAAATCAAACATCCACAACACTGATTCTGAAACACGCATGTCCAGGTTGTCACTCCGATCCAATTTGACAATTGATTTCGTGCCAAACGGTAAAATTTAAGCCCTCGCCACGCCGGGTTCATTTAACCGACATTTAAGAAATGCATGTCTTTCGAATGCAGCTAACCTTACCCACCTTCTCATACCTTCGAATATGTTGTAACTCGAACCATTTTGATGCCATCCTTTTGAACCCCGAAATATTACGGGATTGCAATTGACGTCGTCGGTATTTCTTTATGTTTCCTGCTCATGTGTTGCGACATAAGTTGTGTTCAGCGTACTATGCTTTAATTGAGCAAACTGGTGATCTGGATGATAGATAAAGGTAAAATGTACAATCTTTCTCGATATTACAAACTTACCATTCTCATATTATCTGTCAACAATATTTTTATCCTGTATGTGTTTCCTTTTCCTTTGCACACCAATAAACTGTTGTTTGCCTCTCACAGCGCTAAAAGATCCATTCGCAATTTCGACGCGTATTTGTTGCAATACGATTTAACTACAACAGCGTATTAACTCATGGTATGTATTCAACTGAACTTTACGTGATATTACATGATGGTGTGTTGGGTCTTTTTCATGAACTATTATTTGATAAATGGGAAGCCATGTGTCTTTTGTCACTGCAAAATCTTTGAATCCTAATAATAAACCTGAAGAAATGCTGTGGCCACTCTTCCGATTATTACTGAAATTTTTATATGATTGCTCGCCGTTTTGCTGCAATTCTGTTTGAAATGCTTCTTTGCCAAATACGGGAACCCGGTTCACATATTGCATCAATATGGCCCGTGGAATAAAGTTTGCATATCCATCTTTCAAGATTCAAGATTCAAGATTTATGGTTAAAAAAGCAAATTGCTGTACAATACCATAGGATATACGTATAAAAAATTATTATAAAAAAATCGTTACTTGTATGATCATGTCCATGTTCTTCATAGGTGGAGCAAAAATAATCCTCAATGGCAACACAGACTGAGGGAAAAGAATCTTTGGATGGACGGTAGTTCCGTGCGTTAAAATTTTATAGACATCAATAGGTAGGGGCCAACGCAGTAGTTCTCAACATAAGGTTTCGTAACCTTTGTTTAAAGATGTGCTCGTTCGATGAGGTAACAATATCTATCGGCAAGCTGTTCCACAGGAAGCATACACGAACAGCGAAGAAGTGACGACGACAATTCAATCGTGAGTGTGGGATTTGAAGGGTCAAAGGGTGGCTGCGTGTGGGGACAACGGAACGAAACTTGAAGAGGTGTTTGAGAGGTGGGATTTCGCGTAGATGATTCGATATGTCAGAGTGAGGTCGTGTAGGATACGTCTGCGCTCGAGGGTGCACATTCCAAGTCTGGTCAGTCGCTGCTCAAAGGGTAAATTATTCAATCCGGTAACCGTTTTGGTTGCCTTGTGATAAATTCGTTCGAGGAGCGAGATGTTTTTTCCATCCATGGCGTCCAAGCTTGTACAGCGTAGTCAACGACAGGATGTATGTAAGTGTTTAGTAATTTCACGAGTGAGTGTGGTGGGAAACGTCCGAAAATGTGTTTCAGTAAACCTAGCAAGCTGCACGCACGCTTGTAGACGGCTTCGCACTGTAGGCTGTTCTTCAAAGTGCCAGACACCAAGATTCCGAGATCTTTTTGTGATGTACTCCATTCAAGCGGGTGGCTGTCAAGTGTATAGGGAAAGGGAAAGGGTTTTCCGACTTGCAACATTTTGCACTTGCGGAAATTAAATGGCAGTTTGTTTTGGATTGACCACTGGTGCAGTTTATTCAAATCTCCTTGCAGAACTTGACAGTCCTCGATAGAGTTGACCTTCGTCCAGATTTTTACGTCGTCTGCGAATAAAACAAGCTTACGTGCTAGTAAGTTCGGTAGGTCATTTATAAATAATAGAAACAGTATCGGACCGAGAACCGAACCCTGAGGGACTCCGCTCGTGGCTTCAATTGTTCGAGAAGTTTCACCATCTATTCCGACTTTTACTTTGCTTCCAGACAGGTAACTTGTGAACCATGTTAGTAGGTTTCCGATGACGCCAACATTCTGCAGCTTCTGAAGCAGTAAGGAGTGATTCACTCTGTCGAATGCTTTAGAGATATCTAAGTAACCGGCATGAACGGAACCCCCTTGGTCTAGTGCTTGCGTCCAGTCATTTAGAGTCGTGAGTAAGTTAGACAGGCATGAATATGTTTTCCTAAATCCGTGTTGTGTGAAAGTTATTAGCTGATGGTTCTCGAGATGTTCAACAAGTCGTTCACACACCAGGCGTTCCAAATTTTAGAAACCGCTGAAAGAAGCGTCACGGGGCGGTAATTCGCCGGATCAGAACGACTGCCCCCTTTGTAGATTGGCGTGATAACACCGGTTTTCCATTGAGTTGGTACGGTTCCCGTATTCAATGAGTGCCTGAATAGATCACTTAGTGGGCCCCAAAGCTCCAGCTCGCATGACTTCAGAACAGCGGGTGTTATTCCATCCTCTCCTGGTGATTTGCGAACGTTCAGCCGGCGTAGATGCTTTCGCACAACCGTAGGATTTACCTCGATGTGGCTAAGGCATTCGACTTGTAGTGGGTGCGGCAAAGACGTCAGCGTTGACACGTTCTTTGGACAAAATACTTGCGCATAAAATGATATTAGGGCATCGGCTGTATCCTTGACATTATCAGTCAGTCCGTTCTCTGTCTGGATAGGAAATACACCTGGTTTAACCTTGGTCGCGGTGTTTACGATGGTGTACAGCAACTTAGGATTTCGTTCCATCTGGTCGATCAGCTTAAAATGGTGATATTGCTTGTCTTCTCGAATTAAGGACGTCACCTTGTTACGAAAACTACGAAAGTGTTCCCAAGATGCGGCTGTTCGTGTTATTTTGTGTGCAGCCCATGCGGAATTTCGCATGGCTATCCACTTCCAAGTGCGGCTTCGGAGTTTGAAGCAAAATG
>JACCGJ010017337.1:0-58259 GCA_013407085.1 Atriophallophorus winterbourni
AAAATTCTCTTGAAAACATCCTTGGACTATGCATTGGTATCAGTTTGATCTTATTCTTCGAAAAACGTTCCGCTGATGATGTCATCTAGCTTGATGACCTGACGTCCAAAAACAACTACAAAAGCTCGGCGAACACCATCTGAACATGATCTTATTCTTATTAGGCACATGGAGATCAATAAGCGGATGCAGAGCAGCTGTATTTTGTCCCGATTGAAACTCTCGTGTTGGGGAACCGCAAGTGACTGTAAAGACAAAGATGATGGTATACAGCGCTGTCTGCGTACTAAATGCTTTACTAACGGCAGTGAATGAAACCTGGGCCAACACGCAGACACGAAACGGAAGCTGAATGCTTCCATCTAACGACGCATCCGTCGTAATCTTGGAAATATCGTGGATGGACAGAGTGATAACGCTTGAAGTGCTTCAAAAGCTGGTCTTCTACAGAGGCATGGCACCCTATTACGTCAGCGCCGCCTGCGGTGGCTGGTCATGTAGATTAGGATGGAAAATGCGTCGTATTACGAAAGACTACCTCTACGGTGAGTTGCAATAGTTAGGAAGTCGACATTGCACAGACGCACTGCGGGTACAAAGATCTGTTTGACAAAGAGATATGAAGATCTTGAATTGAAACCCGCAAGCGGGAAGAATTGTCTTACGCCACTTTGGAGGCATGTGTAAAGCGTTCGGACTGCAAGCCGGGAGGGGGAGGAGGCAATTACAGCTCCTGGATGCTGAACGCAGATAACGCCGCAGGTGTGAATATGCAATCAACAGAGAGTTCGAACCTATCGTGCAAGCGCTGCGGGAGAGATGTTCTCCCGAATCGGGACTGTTTAGTCATTCCGAATTGCAAACATGAAAAAATTAATTGCGATGTGAGTACATCCATGGTCGAAATCGACCCGCGGAGGCCAAACAACAATATAGGAAGCGTACTCATTACCGGTTCATATCAAACCGCAGACTGCGACACTGACCATTCACTGGTTTGTGCAAACATGATTTTTCCCCAGTCTAGATTTCACCGCACCAAATATTCTGCTGAGCCAAGGATAGACGTCACTTCCATGTGAAAACCTAATCTAGCTGTGCGATTTGCATAAGCATTCACAATCGAGTTCAACAAATCAACTCCAACCAATTCAGCCGATGGAAGGATGGGTAGAGTCTCACTGAACCTGATCATACTGTCTCCACCTGACGATGGCAAACAGCCTGAAACCGGTAGTGGTGTGTAAGGGATGGGGATGTGAGCACCAGAATACATTGGTCTTTTATATGCGCCTCGAGCGCTTGGCCAGGAATCACTTAGTGATTCTGTATTTGAACATCGTGGTTCTTTGTAAGAACCCTATATAACAGTGGCATACAAATTTAACTTTGTTTACCGCTTTTTTCACTGTTTCAAGGCTCACTGAACCTGATCTTACTGTCTCCACATGACGATGGCAAACAGCCTGAAACCGGTAGTGGTGTGTAAGGGATGGGGATGTGAGCACCAGAATACGATGGGTAGAGCACTTCTCTTCTCTCTACTCTAGGGACAGTACGGTTTTACCACATGTACTTGTAAATGTTGAGCGGTTGCCAACCATTGAACATCTAGATCCTCCCGCTACTCTTGATGAGCTAAATAAAACAATCGATCGCTTAGCAAATGGGAAGCCCCTGGTGACAACGGAATTCCACATTAGCGCTTCAAATGCTGTAGAACAGAATTATTACAGCTTCTTCAACATTTGCTTTCTCAATGCTGGCAGGAGCCATGTGTCCCATAAGAGATGCGAGACACGAATATCATCGCGCTATTTAAGAATAAGGGTGATAGAGGCGACTGCAAACATCACAGAGGAATCAACCTTCTGCATGTTGTAGGCAAATTGTTTGCTGAAGTCTTACAGATACGGCTACAAATTTTAGCTGATAGATTTTACTCCGAATTTTGATGTGACTTCCGCAGGGGATGACATGGCATGATCTTCTCCCTCAGACAACTTGGAAAAAAAGTTTACGCTGTTTTTATTGATTTAACAGAGGCATTTCACTACGTCATCAGCGAGGGTCTTTTCAAAGTGTTTGATCTGGTAGGATGCCAGTAAGATTTCACAAACTCATTATATCGTTCTGCTCTGGCATGAATGGCTCAGTCCATTTTGATTGTTGCAGTTCAGAACCCCTATAAATTAGCCGAGGCGTCAAACATGGATGTATTCTTGCTCCCAAGCTTTTCAACATTTTTTGATGTGATTGTGAAGAAGGCATTTAGGACGATATCTGAAGGCATTTACCTACGTACGCGAAGTGATGGCAAGCTTTTCAACCTGAACGGGTTGAGAGCACAAACCAAGGCACGGGATGTGCTAATCCGTGACCTGCTGTTTGCCAACGACGCAGCCTTTAGTGCTCACACCCTAGAACAAATCCAGACGCTAATGAACTGTTTTTTCGTAGGCATGCCATGGCTTTGGGATAACATCAGTGTGAGTATGACCAAAGTCCATGGTCATTGGATTGTATCGCCTCCAATCATTGCGTTTGGAAGCTGTCAGCTGAATCAGAACATCATTCAACACATCTCGGTTCAACCATTGAAGATAACCTTTCGCTAATTGATAAGCGGATTAGCATAGCAGCTGTCATTTCGTCCCGATTGAACTCTCGTGTCTGAAGCAACTGCATGTCGACTGTAAAGACAAAGATGATGGTATACAGCGCGTTCGTACTTAATGCTTTACTGTAAGGCAGTGAAACCAGGACAATCCGTGCAAGACACGAACTGACGCTAAATGATTCGGATTATCCGTCGTATCTTGAGCATATCGTGCATGGGCAAAGTGACTAATGCCGAAGTAAATTCAAAAGCTGGTATACAGAGCCCATTTTCCCTACTTCAAAAGGGCGCCTGCGGTGGGCTGGTCTCGTCTATAAAAATGAGAATGGTTGTATTCTGAAAGGTCTACACTATGTTGAGTTGAAATCAGAAAGTCGACCATTGGGGAGACCGCACATGTGGTACAAATACGTTTGCAAAATAGATATGAAGGCTATAGGCATTGACCTTACGAGCTGTGAAAAACTTTCTCTTGACCGCTTAATTTGGAGGCATTGTGTAAAGTGTCGTCATCAAGCTGGGGAGCAGCAGGTAGAGTTCTTGGCTGTTGAAAGCAGATCACTCCACCGGCGCGCAACTTACGCCGATCAACCGAGTATTGCCTGTTGCTGCGAGCGCTGCGGGAGAGATTGTTCCTCTCGAATCATCCTGTTTATTCATTCGAAATGCCATCGAGCATGAAAAATCATGTGATTGTGATGAACATCCATGGCCGACATCGACCGAAAAAGGCCAAGAATGTTATTAATCAAAATTTTCCATATATTGTATTTGCAAAAAATTGCGCCTACATTAATAAAGTACATTTTATATCCTAACACGATATATTGAACATAAAATGTGTTAATTAAATTTGCAATAAGGAAAAATATATCTTAAAGGATTTCAATGATTCAAAGATTTATGTTTAAAATACGAACAATTTAGATATGTACAGGAGGACAGTAATAATTTAAATGTAAAAAATATTTTTATGTAACTAGTATATTGGATATACGACACACGAATGATGTTCGTTTGTAGATGTACGTCGAACTTCACTTTAAATATAGTCAATTACGATGGGTTCACCACATGTCGTGGTAAGAAATTGATGAAAAATTTAGCTTGCATGGTGATACAATGGCACTGGTATAAAATGGGATGTAGAGTGTTAGGGTATGTCCACGTGTCACATTTGCTACCACACACTTGAAGCAAGTGCCTTGGTAGGTGTCCATCGGCTGACACAATTTTATGTGTATGAATAATATTGCAACCTATCCTCCTTTAATTAAGTTCACCTAAACTCAGGCGCCGCGATCTTCCAGTGTACAAAACATTGCGAAGACACATCACTAACTTTCTCGCTCTATGATAAGTTGTATAAAATATGTCGATATCTTTCACACATCCAAGGAGTCTTGATAACTACCGCATATTTCTTCGTAAGGTTAAGGTTCATTAGTTTGGTAACGTTAATAGCGAGTCATGAAGCTTCTACTCTGTTCAACTCAAGGCTATCCACTTTTGCGTTCTGCTGCTAAAAACAAAGCGAAACTAATGCTTGTTTGTTTCAGGAACGATCTGCAAATGTTCAGAGTCAACGAGGCTGCAAAATTGTTTTACTGCAAGTCAATGCTGAAACTACATGAGTGCTTCGATAAATACCAATTTGTCTACTCTGTCGACCACTCCATTCTGATTGAAAGATTGATGACTACTGCATATAGAGTCGAACACAATTACTGAATGTTCACTGTGACATAGCAGAGCCCGGAATACCATCGTTTTAAAAGATTGTTTATCTGATGTTGAAACTAAATCCAAAACGGTTCAGAGTCTCTTTTCTGAGTGCATTATTGGACATGTATGTATAAGGGGACTTAATCGAATACCATTATAAAACTGTTTTCGTGCGTGTGTGGGGAGAGATCATCCCTGAGATAAAGGTTAGGTAAGTTGAAACTGCAGGAATTATTCCCAATTGATATAATTCCTCAATAATTCCAAAAGTAAGTTTATTTCCATAAACGTTTTCCATCATAATGCCGTGTGTCGTTTTGTTTAAATCAACTGAACACATTTGCGCTTCTTACAGCGCGAACGTCTGATAACTTACGTGGTGTCGAACCACTATTTAATTGTTTTAGATTACTCACCCAGAATATTTCTTCCCTTCTCGGTAATTCACTGCTTGTTCCATCTTCGACGAGCAATTATCACGCTGAAGAAATAACACGGGTCAATTACATTGTTAGCAATAATCAGAGTGGACCACACAAGGATTTCGTAAGTCTGTTGTTGATACTCAGTGTATTCTTTCCTTGCATAAATATAACTATATATATTTATACATAATTTCATACACATATAATAATTCACAACACTTAGAACAATTCTTATTTTCATAACGCTCGGCTTATCCGCTACAAACTGGTGAGCCCGTTTTTAATTTTTTCCCTTCATTTTGTATTCATTATATCTTCCGGCGACGACGCCGCCATTAACTATAATGTCAGATTGCCAACTTTCGGGATGTCAAACCCGAGAGTGTGGTTTGTTATGGTCGAAGCTCAGTTCCAGAGCTATCGTATCAAATCACAAGACATGAAGTTCGCTAAGGTCACCGCCAACCTTCCTACGGAGGTTGCATCCGAAGTGATCGACGTCTTGGATCCGAAACCGTTAGAATATCCCTACGACAAACTGAAGGCTGTCATTCTACAACGCTTCGGCACGTCCAACACAGCTCGCATGCAACAACTTCTCCAGGTAACGGAGTTGGGCGATCGAAAACCTTCGCAACTGTTGCGGCATATGCGCACGCTCGCAGGCGGCAACAATGTCAGTGACGCTGTGCTAATGCACTTATGGATCAAGTGCCTGCCTGCTCACACGAGGTCTTTCGTATCCATACAAGAAAGCGAAGCATCATTGGAGAAATTAGCACTCGCCGCCGACAAGGTACACGAGTGTCAAACAAGCACTGCCCAAGTGCATGTGGTGACCGAAGACACGCCACAAGCGATTCGCGCGAATCGAGGACGCAATCGATCGTCTTACACTGTCAATACAGACGACGTATCAACAGCGTAACCCTCAACAGCAAAAACGTCGTCCCCAAAAAAACCGCGCAACTGCTTCGTGCCAGGCTGTTCACACAGGCTTCTGCAAGTACCATAAGCAGTTTGGTGCTAACGCCAGGCACTGTGTGCAGCCCTGTTCCATCCCCAACGCCAGTCAATCTAAAGCGGGAAAAGAGCAGGCCACCCAGTAATCGCGACGGCTGCAGCTGGCCACACCGTAAGTCGCCTTTTCTATATTGATGATTCCCCAACAGGTCTACGTTTCCTAATTGACACAGGAGCGGAGGTGAGTGTCATTCCACCTCATAGTGCAAGCACCCACATGGACCCAACTGGCGTCAATCTACAAGCGGCTAACGGAACACGTATAAAAACGTATGGTCAGCGTCTCCTTCTGCCAAACCTCGGTTTAGGCAGAAATCCTCCATGGACATTCATCGTCGCCGACGTTCGTCAGCCGATCATCGGAGCCGACCTTTTAACAGAGTTCGTGCTAGTAGTCGACGTTCAGCGCAAACAACTGTTGGACATCAAATCCGCAGTACGCGTCACAGGAAAACCGACATCGATCAATTCGATCGGACTGAAACTCACCCTACCAGACGACAAGTTTGCAACGCTGCTTCAAGACTACCTGGCTATCAGCCAGCCATCGCGCTGCACGCCAAACATCCAACACGGGATTGCTCACCACATCCTCACGACCGGCCCGCCTACGAACGCAAGACCGCAACGATTGTCCCCTGACAAGCTCACCGCTGCCAAAGCGGAATTCGAGCAAATGCTACAACTCGGGATAATTCGACCCTCTAATAGCCCATGGTCATCGCCTCTACATATGGTTTTAAAAAAATCAGGCGACTGGAGACCATGTGGTGATTACAGAGGACTCAATAAGCTCACAGTACCTGACAGGTATCCCATACCTCACATCCAGGATTTCTCCCTGAGCGCCTGCGGCAAGAAGACTTTTTCCAAAATCGATCTTGTTCGCGCCTATTATCAAACCCCAGAAGCGGACGCCGACGCTCCGAAGACTGCTGTCACTACACCTTTCGGTCTCAACGAGTTCCTTCGCATGCCGTTTGGACTCAGAAATGCCGCTCAAACTTTCCAGCGCTTCATCGATCAAGTCATGCGAGGTCTGCCATTCACCTTCACCTACATCGATGATATTCTTGTCGCTAGTGAAAGCCACGAGCAGCATATGGATAACCTTCGACTGGTTTTTCAGCGTCTTCAGGAATACAACGTCGTAATCAACCCGGCCAAATGCCAATTCGGCCGACCGGCCCTAGAAATCCTTGGACACACAATCGATTCACGTGGAATCACTGCCATTCCGCAGAAAATCTCGGCAATTGAAGACTACCCAACTCCAACGTCTCTCCGCCAGCTACGTCGATTCCTTGGATTCATTAACTTCTACGGCAGATTCATACCAAACTGCGCGGACAAATGCAGACCGTTAACTGATCTTTTGCGGGGTAATCCAAAGAAGTTCAACATGACAACGGAAGCTATCGCCGCGTTCCAATTAGTCAAAGCATCCCACAGCACGCTCACTTCGCTGGCTCATCTCTCCACGGACAGCAGAGTGGAGCTCGTGCTCAAAACAAACGCTTCTCAAGTGGCTGTCGGTGCCGTTTTACAACAAGTCATTGACGACGAGTGCGCACCACTCTCCTTCTTTTCACGAAAGCTGCAACCGGCTCAAACCAGGTATTCTACCTTCAGCCGAGAACTACTTGCGATGTACCTCGCAGTAAAGCACTTTCGATACATCCTAGAAGGACGTCAATTCACCATCTACCCGGACTATAAGCCCTTGATCCACGCCTTCAGCGCTGCCGCCGACCGCTACTCGCCTCGGGAAACTCGCCACTTGGGCTACCCCGCGCAGCTCACCACTGACGTAAGGTACATCGAGCGACCCAGCAACGTCGAGGCAGATGCTTTATCACGCGCATCTATTTCCCAGATCGCGAAGATTGATTCAGAAGAAATCGCCGCCCTGCAAGAGGACGACCCGAAATTTTCAAAAATCACTTACGAAGCTTCACTGCAGTTTGCTCTCTTACCAGTGTCAGGCAGTCGAGTAGGTATCCATTGTGATACATCGACAGGAAATTCACGTCCCTTTGAACCCAAGGATTACAGACGACGGATTTTCGAGCACCTGCACGGAATATCCCACCCGAGCAAACGCGCAACCACGAAACTCATCACAGACCGCTATGTTTGGCATGGCATGCGGAACGATATTCGTTGTTGGGCACAACAGTGTCTTGCCTGTCAACGTAGTAAGGTACATCGCCATACCCGCTCTATTCCTGGAAAATTCCCACTTCCAGATGGACGCTTTCGGCATGTACATATCGATCTGGTTGGACCATTACCCTCATCCCGTGGGTGCACTCATCTTTTGACGTGCATCGATAGATTCACACACTGGCCCCAAGCGTGCCGACTAGTGGATACATCTGCGGAAACCGTAGCTCGCACCTTCGTCTCTGATTGGATCGCGAATTACGGTGTCCCGTCCCAGATCACAACAGACCGCAGAGCCCAGTTCACGTCCCACCTCTTCGCAGAACTGAATCGTCTACTGGAATGCGAACATTTTCGGACGACGGCTCACCATCCAGCCGCGAACGGCCTCGTTGAACGATTCCATCGTCAATTGAAGGCCGCGCTCGTCGCCACCTAATCCAGCGCATCCTGGGTTGACAAACTGCCACTGGCTCTGCTTGGCATCCGCAATACCGCAAAAAAGGACATCGGTTGCACATCAGCCGATATTGTTTACGGAACATCTCTGCGACTCCCCGCCGAACTGCTGACCAACTCCACACCCCTGACTGCGATTGAAACGGCTCCGTATGTCTCCCGGCTCCGAGCCTTCATGCGAGAAATACGTGCTCCGCCTACCTGTTTAACTTCTCGTACAAGTCACGTCGACAATTATATTCTGTCGGTCCCGTACGTATTCACGCGCGTAGACCGTGTAAAAGGGCCCTTTGAAGCACCATACGACGGACCATTCAAAGTCATCTCCCGCACTACCAAGTACTTTGTCATCGAACGCAACGGCCGCCCGGATTCAGTCAGCATCGACCGATTGAAGCCCGCGTACATGGAATCGAATACAGACCGAGGACCCCCTACGACTGTGACTATCCCTTCACAGCCAGTCCCCTTGGTTTCTTTTCCCTCTTCTCCCCTTTTGTCGACTCCAGATACGCAGCCGATGCGCGAGGACTTGAGCATTGCACCCCCGTCCACGCCAGCAACACAACCCATGATGGAAACCCCGCTGCATTCATGGACAGCGGTGACAACCGACGACACGGACACCCCGCGCACACGCACTGGCCGTACCGTGGCAAGACCCCGTCGGTACACACCGTAGATGGATGTCGAGGATGGCTGAACAGCCACCGCTCTAGTTATGTAGGAATTATTCCCAATTAATATAATTCCTTAATAATTCCAAAAGTAAGTTTATTTCCTTAAACGTTTTCCATCATGATGCCGTGTGTCGTTTTGTTTAAATCAACTGAACACACACTTGCGCTTCCTACAGCGCGAACGTCTGATAACTTACGTGGTGTCGAACCACTATTTAATTGTTTTAGATTACTCACCCAGAATATTTCTTCCCTTCTCGGTAATTCACTGCTTGTTCCAATTCACTGCTTGTTCCATCTTCGACGAGCAATTATCACGCTGAAGAAATAACACGGGTCAATTATTTTGTTAGCAATAATCCGAGTGGACCACACAAGGATTTCGTAAGTCTGTTGTTGATACTCAGTGTATTCTTTCCTTGCATAAATATAATTATATATATTTATACATAATTTCATACACTTATAATAATTCACAACACTTAGAACAATTCTTATTTCCATAACGCTCGGCTTATCCGCAACAAAACTACCCATAACATGTATTGTTGCTTGCTTGATGCGTGTCAAGCGCTGAAGCCTTTGGATCAACTTTTCATTCTACAATTCCGTAGACGAAGAGGATCGGTAGACCGCACCACAAATACAAACTTCAACAGGTATCAACGTCAAAGCACTCAAAAGCGTATATTAGAGGGTATATTTTGTATTGCATATTGATCGACATTTGAGGTTATTGAGATAATAAAGAGTAACACCACAGCCAATTCTCCATCGATTCATTCGTTTGCAGCGTTATCCTTAAAAATCCGGGTTCATCCTTATGAAGAGATAGTTACCGAGCCCCTTAAATGGAGAAAGTTTTATCATTCAGTGAAATGAATTTCCTGATGTTTATTTTTTTAAGATGTATTTACTTACGTCTTCAAAAGTCCTCTTTATTAAAAGGCACTTTACGCATCTTCGGGAGATGGCTTGTTTTAGATAATTCATAACAGATACTCTTGCAAAAGGATTATTAGACTTCGAAATACAAAAGACAAAATCTAAAAATATCTCATCAATTCATAATGATTGAGCATACATGAAAGTGAATAAAATATAATTTAAAGTGCTCATTTGCATACATTCCCATTACACAAAAACACTCCAAGACCGGTTTTGTGCTGTCTGCACTCATCAGATAAGGGTAGTACGAGCGGAATATGCGTGCTTTGCATATATTATGATTATTTTTGTACTTAAAATATGACTTCAGTCTATATTTTATTTGATATCTGCTGTACATGAAATTCTGTCAACTGACTTTTCGAGGAAATTAGAATGGTATACATTCATAGTTCATCTACCGAAAGGAAAGTTTCGATGCACTTAGTGGTTACTAGTTGAAAAGATTGCCTCGACAGAATATAATGGACTATTAAAAAGCGATCATAATCATGGTGGAAGCATATTTCAAAAATATATTGCTGATCGGTGGAAATGGAAATCTCAAAACGGTTTAATACTTTTTTATTCTGATCATGTGATGATAGCAAATGGGGTCGTTTCGAAACACAATGCCAGATATTCGGTATAGAAGCTAAATCATGCAAATCTCTGCAGGAACATAGTTCACACTAAAAAATCATGAAACAACTCAATAAATATTTAGATGCTTTGAAAATTTTTAATTCATGCAAATGTTCCATTTATATTTTGAAAAGAACTGATCTTGCTATTTTGAGAAACACAAACTGATTTATTTGAATTAGGCAAAAGATCTCATCTCTTTAACTAACTTTATTAACGTCGAATTTCACTGGAATGGATAAATAAGAATTCCCGAGGGCACACTAGCCAATCAGAAAAGAACTTGGCGAATGAAATTTCGAATAAGAGATTTTTCCTCAGTGAACTGAACAGTCTAATATTTACAGAGATGTTACAAAAATAAAACGAATCAGGACAAAATGCCAAACGAGTATACAACTGTTCGAAAAGAAAATTCAACTCTTCCAAGATTTTATAGAAACGTAAACGAACAAATGGCCGTAAAGTCAACAGATGCAGTGAATATAAACAAACTGATAGATAAACCACAATCTGTCCAAAAGAAAGGAAAAAGAATTCTGAAATTTGATGATGAACCGCGGTTCCCGACAAAATTTGATCAGAACATTCCAGGTGATTCAGCGGAAACTCGGAGAAAGCACGACGCGGAGGTAATCAAATCTGCTTCTACTTGTTGTTGTCCATGTTATTGCGGTGTAAAACCAGCCAAAACATTGCAACCGGAAGTATCGTTTACCATATTATCATTGAACGAATCGAGCACTACAGATCGCCTCGACGCTCAGAGAATTTCGAGAAGGTCCGGTGCCACCAGATTACGCGGCTATTGCAAGAAATTTGTCGCATTCTTTTTCTCACATGTAGGGCTTTGTCTCTTGGTGGTTGGCTATACGATTGCTGGTGCCGTATTGTTTCGTAAAATTGAAAGGGATAATCAACTAACGAAAGTACAAGAATATGACAAAATCTTACAAAATTTATATAACGAAATCATTGAAAACGTTGTGAAACTGAACGCTGAAATAATGTGGAGATCACGCGAAACGGGATTGGATACATATGACACTCATAACAATAGCGGATATATCGAGTTGAGAAAAAGTATAAAAGAAACTTCTGGTGACTTGAATCTTACCTCACCATTCATTGAACATTTCACACTACGCACAGAAGACATGATCCTTACTGCCTACAAAGCCTTTCATTTTGGATGGAGACCTAAAAGCTTGCATGGTTTTCTTAGTTTGGCTTGCACAAATTGTTCAAATTTGTATATAAATTGTCTATGTTACACACCGGCAGAATGTAAACTGAAATGTGCCGGAGACCTTGATCATCCGTCAGATTTGGATTTCACGAATTCAGTGGATTCTTGGACCTATACGGGGTCACTTCTTTATTCGCTCACCGTGATTACAACAATAGGTAAGTTTCGTTGAATATGTTATTAAAAATGGAATACATATGAGTAGGATTTTTCCACTGATTTTTCTAAGAATAACATTCACATATAACGCGGAAACACTGTTCTTTTGCGAAAACGAGAATATATAATTATAATATGTTTGGTAGTTAATTTTTATCAACATTGCAATTCGAATATGTGGTGTAAGTTCAAACAATGCCTATAACTTTGTGGGTAATCATTTGAGCAAGCAATTTTATTTCCTTTATCAGGAGACAAAGCAATGTAATATCCTGAGTTTAACCTGGATTACTCAGTTGTAAATGTCTGGGGTTTGTGGCATATAATTGACTTTGTGTAATTTCGAATGCGTTACATTCAGGTGGGTTGGCTAATTCTCGTGGCTTAGAACGACAAACAATTATTAATCCAAATGATAATCAAAAGTTTTCGAAAACATCTTTTAATATATCATCGAACTTTGCTCACTAATTTTCAGTGGCCATTATGGTTCTTCATAAGAATACTACTTAACGGTGACATTCAATTCTAACTTCGCTTAACGCTTCACTAAACAAAACTAATGTGACTGTCTCCACCTGATGAAGGCAAACAACCTGAAAACGGATGACGTGTTAATTGGATGAATGTGAGCACGATATTACATTGGTCTATTTTGATAATCTTGAGCGCATGAGTAAGCATCATTTTGTTATGCTGTATATGAACGTCGTGGCTCTTTGTAAGAACCCTACTTATCAGTCGCATTCAGGAGGATTTTGAAATTGCTATGAAATTTGTGAGAGCACAATACACGGACGCGTTAAGTTCACATTACCATAAAGAAAACCACATTCGCGTAATGAAACGTTCTGTACACCAAAAGGAGCAATTAATTTTGATAATCCATCGTTTGCCATGAAATTTGATGATAAAACCTCAAATTCGTTTATAAAATTATCGAAAATGAATAGAAGTTATGTTTACTAATTAATATGTAAATAAACTAAGAAATAATGAGCAATTTGAAAATTTCTAGATTACGAATATATATTCGTCAAATCAACAAATAAAAACATACGATTATAATTTCAAATAAGATATTTTACCACTCGTCATTACCAACAGATCTTAAACTGGAACAAGGTGATGTCGCCACCATCAAATCCTTAAAAGCAGAGTCTATCGAGTGTTCTCAGTTTGATTTATGATTATACTGCTATCGTCATTAAACCATACAGCTTGGAGATAGTAACACATTAATGAGTAGGGAGCGGTTAAAAATTAATCCACTTAATGCTAAGATGTCGGAACGTTTCGCAAACACTAGTCCCCCCAGACAATATGCTGAGGAGTAAGTGGCGAATATTGTAAACCAGATGATTGTAAACAGCGCGAAACGGGTTATGGTGTGTGCGCGACGACATAAGTCATAAATACACGCATAATATTGAACTGTTTTCTAGAATTGAAAGTAATTCAAAGTTTTAATGGTCCAAAAGCAAATACTTTACAGTAACCATAGATTAAAAATATAAGGAATGCATAAAAACAACACAAATGTTTTATTAATATGGAAACTTAGCTTGTGTATTCAGGTGCGAGGTTGGATTTGGTCAACATACATCGTCAAGTTCAGCCTTGAACATGTCCAGGCTTGATGCACAAATGATATGCGGGGACAGAGAATACCATACAAAACAAACTCGGACAGCAAAGAAGAACCTTCGATAATTTAACTTACACTGTGGAATAAATAACTTGTAACCATGAGATCTGCTACCACGTGAATCTTGCCGATGAAACATGTGTCCAAGTGGGTGATTCACTGTATAAACAATGTTGAAGACTGTACTGCGAAAAGTCAAATAGTTTCAGTGATGCAATCCTCTCCTCATAGGGCCTGTTGTATAGTCCGGTCACCAGTTTTTAGTGCAGTGGAATACGTGTTGCAGAAAGGCAAAAAAATCCACGGGGACGATACTGGAACCGAGAAATTCATTGTTGGCCAGGTATAAGTGTTAATTATCCGTGGGATTATCAGCGTTGTGAAATATACAAATAACCTTTTGAGCATTACTAGGGTTTGGCAGGACATACCCAGGTTTTTCTTTTCCGTAACCAAACAAAGTTGCGAAGATCCCAGTGAGTATGTTAATTTGAAACGTTTACTGATGCTAACATTTATGGATGTTAAATGGTAGACAGTTTCGTGAGGACCACGTATGAAGTTCATCGAGATCTTTTTGTATAATTTGGCACACTAGTCCAAACTTTGATGTCATCAACACATAAACTGACTTTACTGCGTACGATTTCAGGTATATCGTTCGCCTACACCAGAATGATTATTGGCCACTCGACTGAGCCTTGAGTTTCGGCACTTGTAAATTCTATTTTTTCAAGCCATGACATATTTTTTCACCTCAGTTATTTCAAGTAATTGTACGGAAAGGCTACAATATGTGAAGTTTTTTGCTTAGTATTCGTGAATATATGCAAATGAACTATGGGCAATTTCCAGAGTATTGCTCGGTCATCTGATTCATAAAGAATTTCAAGGATTGCTTTCCCTTGAACATTACTATCGAGTCAACATTCATATTGTCTCTACTTGATGCAAGCAAAAGGTTTGAAAACTTGCATGCCAGTGAGAGAGATTTGAGCATACAAATAGAGGGTATAGGTTTTCTTGTTGCTTACATCATCTTACTGATGTCCAAATATTTGCTTATGAATTGAAAGGGTGTGATTTTGCAGATCAACCAATCAAATAGAAACAATTTACATGTAGAGGTTTTTAGTTGGCCACCTCGTGAAAAAATACGCTACATTTCATCGAGTGAATCTGCTACAGTGGTTAGGATGTTGTATCGATATTTATGGAAGAAACAAAATAAATGCCTTGAACTCAAACAAACTTTAGACACTCGGTTTCTAGGGAGCAAAATTTTCCGGTTGAAAATGAGTTGTTATTCTAGTGGAAAATGGGAACATTTATCGAATGCTTTAGCTCTGTCAATGTTGACCGCAATTTCGAGAAGGAAAATTCACATGTATCATCCATGGTCAAAACAAACAAGTGGGAATTCGAAACAGTTTATCCATGCACCGAAATTGCGATTTCATATGGATTACTTATTTTGTAACTACACACTTTTGTTTTCACTCAAAACCCAGCAACTGCATTCAGGATATTTGCCTTCATTCAATTACGGTTGCTAGATTGGTTTCTGTCAGATTTGAGATACCTGATTACATATTTTTAGACGCAAACTAAGCAAACAAAAATACACCCATTTGAATTGAACGGAATAATACTTTATGAAAAATGAGTAAAATATCCATCCTCTAGAATATTCAGAGTTCTTTACATAAAATACAATAGCTCTGAATATTATATATTTGTTATACACCTGCAAAAACATCAGTGCCTGAAATTCATTGGGAAAATACAGGGATTATTCTTTTATTCGTATCATTCAGAATTGACATGCTAAGAGTAAAGCACCATGAAATCGAGGCGATTAAATTTAAGATTGTTTAGTTGGTGTGACTGGTTAGTACTATTGTTTTGAAACAGATGCTCTACTATACGGTAAACTCTGCTTAAGATGGCTAATGAAACGCGCATTTTTCTGTAATTTGATTATCAATTGATTTGATACTACAATTTAGTTTTCATTTTGTCATATTTTATTAATAAGTAGTGTATGACGTTTGAAAGGCAAGACGAAATCACACGACCGGTTTCGTGCTTATTGACGCTCATCAGATATGCGAATTTGCGGTCTGACATTGGGAAGCTGTTGCCGTAATGCACAGATTGTGAAACTTAGCTTAGTCCTTACATGAAGATAAATTTCAAGTTGCAATGTGGGGTTTATTATCCAATTCACAGATACTACTTGTTGTTGCTAGCCTGAACACCAGGCTCTCAGTTGATTAAAGATCCTTGTTGATTTGAAGTCGATATAGGTGAGCACAATGCTAACATTTTCTAAACTTTGGTAGTAAGTGTTTCATAATGTTGTGACAGAACACCATACCTGATAAGCTTACCTTTCAAAAATTAACTATTGGTTTTTTTGCAGTTCGATACAGATAAATGTCTAGTTCATCTACAAAGAAACTTGTTTTAGTGAAACTCGCATGCAAAGTGCAATTTGGGGCAAGAATGTTAAGCATAGAATATAGGTTTCACGTGTTTCTAGTTTGTACTATTTGCGAGATTTGAAATCCTTCTCTCACGCAACAAGTAATTTTGCTTGTGAATGCTTTGTATGTTTAGACGTTCTCTCTCGTCTTGTTTGAAGTTTTCCACAAGTTATTCAATTTCAATATGTAGGCTGAAAGTTTGTAACTCCGAAGAAGCGGCTATCATAGCTTTAATAACTTAAACTAAGAAATTTCTGATGTGTGACAATTTTGAACATCTGAAACACATTTTGATAGTTTTTTAATCAGTGTTTCACTTATGATGCTACTGGGTCCCCGTCGTATATGTGCTTATCTCCGTATTCAAAGTACGAGACTGCATAGTTGATTTTATTTCACTCAGTTAAAAAGGGTTAAAGGTTTATACAATTTATTTTGTAATCGTCATTGCCTGGTTTACAAGTGGATACGGTATGAAAATGTGGTAAGCTCAATTGCGGAGTGATTTGAACTTAAACCTATCTTTAGAAAAGCTCATATTTTAGCAACTCTGGCATTTCACCGTGGCCTACAAAAATATCATTATTTATTTTTGACTACATCACTTTGCTTGAAGGTGGTATATTTTCTAACTTTAAACGATGATTGCAGGTGTCTAGGAACGTTGAATACATATTTCTTGTTTTTCGACCGTTAAATATTAAACTCAACTTTCTTTACTAGCGCAGATTTTACCTACGTAATTTTGCCAACTTTAGTTGACATTCTACTTGTATACAAAAAATTAACTTATCTGAACCTAATGTGTTTGACCATAGGAGCGAGCGTTTGTCAATTCCGCTGATCAATTAGAGTGTAAAGCATTCATAGAACTAATCAGTTCGACTTCAGTTGACGTGGAAAAGAAATGTCACCGGATGATTGATTGCGAATACAAGCGCTGCTTTTATAACATTCTATTGAAAAATCTCGAATCTCGTAAGCTGTCAACTTACGTAACGATCCCTTGGCATTGCCTGCAATGAATTTGCAAAGGAGTTGAATTTTAATTAGGCTAAATCATTCCCATTATTGTCCAAAACATGACGTTTTTGGGGAATGGTGTATGAGCGCAAACGGTGAATGTAGTGGTTACAGTTGTCTTTCAATTTTGTGCTGTGATTACACATTCAGAAATGCCTTTTGAAAACTTTGTTTCACTCTTTAATGTTTTTATCAGGTCGATTCAGCAAGGTGATAAAAAGATACAGCACATTATTGAAAAAATGTGTGTTGAAATGTTTAAAAACCGCAGACAATAGCTACGAGTGCTATGATAACTTTTTCTCAATATGCGTTGCTGCTGGCGGCCATTAATCCATTCAGAGGCAGACTTGTACCTCATCAAACTTAGAATCCGTTTATATACATTATTGTGTAGTTAATAGTACGGCCGAGAACTGGCTATCACTGCAAGGGAGATTGTTCCTCCCAAATCGGATTGTTTATTCATTCGAAAAGCTGTAGAGCATGAAAAGTTATGCGATTGTGATGTATCTCTACGGTCGAAATCGCACGAAGGATGGCAACATGTGCAAGTAATAGTACACATTTGATTGCCCACATCTCAGCACTTACATGGATTTGGAAGTTTGCTATCGTCGGGTCGTGCAGTAAATATTAATTTCAGTGAGCCGTATCTAATAGTGTTTTTAATGTTAATCTTTTGTTACTATCCTTTGCCAATTTGGAGTGTATCCTTGCCATTTCTAACTGGCAAAAACAGCAACTTGAAATCTATGGTGGTATGTCAGTGTGAGGACTTTGAGCAACTTCAAATATGATAATCGTCTCATTGATTAAATCTGCATTTAATCAGCACAATGTTTCGGCTCGTGAGCATAATTAGGTACGTTATACACGGTTTCTAATTCGCTTAGAGTTGATTTAGCTATCACAGTTCGTTGGTGGCAAAAATCCGGAAATCGTAGGTGAAGTGTATAGCGGGAATGCGACCAGAAACGTTTCGCTAAAACTAATCACCATTAGCAACCATCGTCACATCCTGCTTTAAAGTGATTATATTCCTTATACAGATTAAACAGAAATGTTTTACGATATGTACCGGCATGGTTCTGATGAAAAGATAGGATAAGATTCATAATCTCATTAATTTTGAATTTGTTTACTTCAAAATGATTTGACGTTCAGGTAGATAGAATGTAACATTGCTTGAGAACAAAGTGCTGCAGAATATTTCGTTTCGAAAACACAGTATTCACGCGAACTATGCCGAAGATAATCTTTTTGCCTTGAATATGATTCGTAAACCAATGCCCGGGATTCATAGTGGGATTGATCCATCATTAGTCACATTGATTTTAGATGAGCAGAAATATAATAAAATATAGTCGAGTTCATTGTTACCGGTAAGCATGCCCTTTAGGCTGTACCTAAAAGCAATAATCTAACATAGTTGTTATCTTCCGTGCTTGTCAACTGTCAATTGCGAGGCTGGGTAGCCGCTTTTTCTCGCGACATTCCGCAACATCGTCAGTAATTGGAGCACGATTTAGACGTTGAAAAGTTTTCCCTGGCAATCGATAGACAGAAGCAATTAGTGGTTGTATTTTAGGTGACCATGAAATTTAACACACGAATCTTTTAAGATCATTCATGCCTTCACTTTGCCAAACGTTTAGGCAATCAAGCTTCAACAGCATTATTCGACTAACGCCAGCTTTGAGGTTGGGAAGAGAGCAAGACGAAAGTTGTTTCACATTCGCTTCACGAAATATTCTCACTCGAAAAATTATTTCCATTCATGAATAACCCCATAATTTTTTCAGTTGGGTAGACTAATGTATAAATATTTTGAATCAATTGATGGAATATGGAATCGAGGACCAAGTTATGCTTTTGAACTCATTTCAGCCTTTCAGCTTTTATGACCCTAGTTTATTACATCGTGTTCTGAATGTACAGAACAAACAGAATAAATTGTAACGGTAGGATGTAACAATAAGGCTATTTTGTGTGTGTGATGGAAATGCATGCAAATCAGCATTTTTTGTATAAGGTTATATTGTTCAGTAAATATGAACTAGGACTCGAGCAAGTAGAATCTCTGTTTTATAAATTTTCCATGAAACACTGCTGACGTTAGATGCAAATACAAGCAAACTGTTGATTTATACGAATGGATCGTTTAAACTTCCCTTGTCCTATCTATCACTAAAATCTATTAAACGTAATTCATAAGTTTGAAATTTACTGAGTTAATTTCGCTTCGATAAAATGTAGGAATCACATATTTGTAGCAGCCGAACCAATCATGTTCATCAAAAAAATGGAAAAATGTGCGGAAATTTATGATCGTGAAAAAAATAGACATGAGTCCCAGAAATTAAGTGTTTATTTCCTTGATGGATTTCTTGCAACACTCAAGCTACGAGGCCACTTTTTCCTCTCTGCATTGTCATGTTTCAACTCCAAATATCCATTCGTGAGTTTACAGCTTACTATCAAAGCGTTATCGGTGTGACCAATGACTACCAAATTAATAAACGATGATAAGCAGCAGTTTCTGTGTTAGCAATGATAATTTTATTGAAAGGATGTAAGACTTAAAAATAAACCGGGCTGTGGAGTACAAATAACAATAATCGCGATATAGACAGGACGACGTTGTCATCTTTTGGGAGAAAAGTCAGTGGTGGCATGCTATACGTGAAATTTTTATCCTAAACGAAACAAATGTTGTTCTTTGTTACTTATAAGCCGTAAGAAAAGAAACGGTTTCATTTGATGCGACCACAACCAAATACGTCTAAGAAAGGTGAAACTTGAAAAAACATGTACTATATTCAAAGTTATGCTTGAATGTCACTGTTACATATGGTTGGTAAATGCGGGGTATGTGGGCAACACATTAATATGTACTGTATTCATTTTGACTTGACTCATTGAACCGCATCACAACCTAGGCGATCTAGTTAGATAAAACATTTGCGCATGTAATGACGTGTCATTTAAAAGTTCATTGAGACGCGGATAATGGGAGAGCAATTTAGAATGTTAGACCTAATCCACATCATCACCTCTCGATAGAGTCAAACATGAATTTGTTAATACCTAGCAAATGTTCAGGTGAAAACAAAAATGATTTAAGAATTCACTCGAGCTTTAAAGTAAGAAGCGCTATATTCCGTGAAGGAAAGTGTATTTTGGGAATATTATTCAATGAATACATTTATACAAGTGTTACCGATTGAACGTTTTCAATATAATTTTATCAAAACAGTACTTTAATTTGAACTGATTGCTTGTTCCTGCGAATACATTTTGAGTTAAACGGTTAGACGAAAAGAAAACATTCACATATCATTGTGCTCACTATTTTTGAGTTATTGCTATAGAGTATTCATTTCGATACTCAAGCTTTCAAATCGAATTTAAGAATTATAGGCTTTTCTATAGCTCAATCATTATTAATTAATAACATTATATCTAGGTTAATATAGCTGTTCAACTATATATATATATATATATATATATATATATATAAATATATAAATGTAAACACTACTAAAAATGGTAAACACCATTATATACGATTGTTTTCCTCACGTAATCTTTCTGGTATAAAATTTTCTTTAAGGTCTTATTTTTGATAATACTTAATGCACATATTGCTTCAAAACTTTTAAATACTTAGTAAAAGTGACATTATTTTCTAAAACTATCTAAGCTTCAAATAGTCGAGCATGTGCATAACATATGAAACTGCCGTTTTTCGAGCTAGTTATTTGCCCTGGGGCAACAAGACAACGAAGTCCTATCAAAGATCACGTTTATTATTAGGCACTTAAATTCTTAGTAGGTAACGGTACTCTGATTTCTAACATGTTTATTCCATAGCATTTATATACGTCATAAATATTTTAAATACACATAAATCTCATAGATTCATCTATTTGAACCTGAGGCAGAAATTGGCACCAACATTCATTTTACTAACACTTATTATTAATTCAATTCAATTTTAATGGTCTAAAAATCATATAGCTTTACAAGAAAATCACAGAATAATATGGGAACTACGAATAATATAACAAGCAAAAATGGCATTTGGTTGCTTACTGAGCAGTTCAAGAATTAGGTAAAATAAAAAGGGCAGAAATTGTTTTCGATTGGTGGGATGACAAATGTAGATGCATGGTGTTAAGATGTATAGTTTTCTTCGATGCACGGGTTTAGGGTCAAAAAGGCATCATAATCAATTATTTCGATAGTTCGCCATATAAGTTTGGTGAAAAATATGATATGATGTAACGTTTTCAATGGCATCCGACAATTAAAAATATTTAAGGGCTATTAATAAATCCACGCGATGACATCAAATATGTGACCCTTGACGTGATATTACTATCCCGTATTTTCCTTCAAAGTAACGGTTAGACTAATCGGCTGAGATGAATAAAAAAACTTTAGGAATGAGATTAATTGACTCAGATGCGAAACGAATAATTACTTCTTATTTACCTGATGGAAATATTGAGAATAGAATTTCGTAAATAATATGAATTGTTTTGCACCGAATGTGGAGTGTTGAAACATAAACTGGAACTGAAAAATTCTCACATTCTCCCTGTTTCGAGAATCAAATTGAAACAGGTCGCGGGTAACTTTTATTTCAAACGCAACATATAAGTTTAGTTGAATATCGTTTAACTTCTTTTGCATTTCTCGTTTGAAAAATAAACGCAATTCGTGTGTAAGTCAATTATTAAAATTATAGAAAAATCATTATAACAGCAACGATAAACAACCTAAATAAATTTGTTTAAATTTAATTTTTTGAGTTAAATTTTAAAAAAAAAATGCATCAACGTAAGAAAATTTGCTTTCTGCTGATAATTTGGTTGAGCGAAGCTGGTCCAAATGGATATAAACACATATCAGGAGATTTTTTGGACATTCTATTGTTAGCGACATTTTGCTTCACAAGAATTTGAGGATGAAGTGCGTCTAGTGCAGTGGTTTTAATATTTTTGTATTGATTTGTAGTTTATTTCTTGAACTTCCAATTTCATCGCACCTTTTTTCATTCAGTACACGCGCCCACTATGTAGAGACGACGTGTCGTTTTACTCCGGAATATAAAATGCAAATCCTAATTGACTAGATTTTGGTACATCGATTTTCATTCTTGAAACATGTTCGATGTTTGAACTGTCAACCGTTTTACGACGCGAAAAATAATTTGTTGAATGTGATAAACTTGCACGCCTAACCATTTTTTAAGGTTTATTGAACGAGAAATTTTAATATTTCTAACATTTTTCAATTTGACAAACAGGATAATCTTTCACTAGTACGTGATATTGCGCTGAAGATATTTTACATGATTTTAAATTTGATTCCATAGACTGACTGCCTCTAGACGTGTAACAACACAACTGCAAGTTCACGATCTACGAGAAGTTGGTTCGATATTTTTAACCCGACTAATTGCTGGATTTCACACGTTCCCTACCAGTAACAAGGCAGAATAAAAGTGACAGCTGTCTGACTTATGACATTAATTTTAACTACCAAACACGTTGGAAAGTTGAACAAACAATGGATGAACATCGGCAATGCTGGGTTGTTAGAAGAACTGAAATTCAGCAAAGCAATAATCTGACTGTTCACTGTTGGTTGCAGAAAATGATAATATGAAGTCAAATTGTTTGTAGTAAATCTAAGCTGAAATTTGACGAAAAATATTTGATTGCTTGTGTAAAACGATAGTTGTAAGGCATCATTTTAAAAAGAAAAAGGCTCGATTTTTACAGCGAATAACAAATCTGGTTGGTGATAAAAAGGAAATTTTTACTAGGTGTTCTACTCGTTCTTACAAATACTAAGTCGAATAATTAGTAGCATACAATTCAATAATATTTTTGAACAAATAAGTTTAAAGTGCAGGTCTCATTTTGTCTGATCAACACAAGTTGTTCACTGCAGTTCTGTCTAGCGATTACGATTTGAACAGATTTTTAAAGTCAGAAATGTTCGTAGTTCATTCAACATTATTACACCGTTTCAATGCCCAAATAAAATGTAACGATATGTAATTGAGTTGCAATTTAAAATTATGTTGTGTACACCTTCAAAATGTGATACACGCAACAGAATCACTGCCATCTTTCGAGTCAAAACTTTGTGGCGACAGTGTTATCTGAGTCAATGTGCAGTCAGAATGGGCTATAATTGGCATAACTCCAGTGTTGCTACATCATGGATATACCTAAATAGATTACCAAAACTGGTTATTAATTCCAGTAAACGTCTTTTATTAAATTTAACCATGGACTTGGAATCCACTCTGGAGTTACATATGTAACAATACTGTTCAGTGAAATTTACAAACAATGCGTATGTAGATTGGGCATTGAAACACACGGGCTGGAAAAATGTCCAAATTTCCATGCATTTTCATAACGCATACCACACAATCGGCTTTATGCTGCTTTTATCCGTCAGGTAGGATAAGATTAGTACAACCAAACTGATCAATCACAACGTCGGTTTTTGGCGGCAAAGGGTGTAAATATATATGTTTTATCCAGCCAATGCGATTGGCCGCAACCACATAAGCTTTAAGTCCATGTGTAATAGGAGGGGTTGGTTGTATTAATCTTAGCTAACATTGGTCATTTTTACCATTTCTATACTGCTTCAAGGCGTGTGGATCCACCATCCTATTGTTCCAAATTGATGCGTGCAAAGACATTAAACCGGTCGCGAGAAGCATGTAAATTTGGAAACCAGTTTTAAACCGAAAAATTACATTGAGCAGGAATATTAACGCACTCGATCAGGAACTCACGTGGAGAAAATATGACACGAGATAAAAAGTGATCTACGTGACTAAATATTCATACAGTTAGTTGACGTAAACATGATGTTAAAAGCATCAAGCATTCGAGACTGATCGTTCATCGAGCGTTTCAAGCCTAGCATTAATTTTAATCGCAATGTCTCCACATGATGACTACACGAAACGCAGTTGAGTGTAGTGTAGGGGTGTTAAGCAACGAAATCGAAACACTGAAGCAGATGTGTCGAATCGAAGGATACGTGAGCTACATGATAAACGCTAGTAAGTAGAGCGTTCAATCTCAACAGCTAAAAACTGCATATGATAAAAATAGTGTATACGGAAACAACGAACAAGGAACAAATAGAATGCAGAGTCAATCTGCTGAGAGGTTCACATCTTGAAACTCGTAGTTCAATGTACCATATCGAGAATCTAACTTTCTGTAAAAATAGTGCACTGAGTTTACTTTCATTTACAGCCAAAAGCATAATACTTTCTCAGTGATTACTTGATTATATCCAGCAAAGCAGCAAGAAAATAGAAAAGGGTATTCAGTCGGAACTTCCAACTCCTAAAATAATTCGAAAACACCATTTGAGGCAAATGGATATTCATCATTTATAAAAAGATTTCATGCGCAACATTCATAATATCTGATAAAAACTAAGATCAAAAGACATGGAATTAGAATCCGGTGCATCTGGGACTATTTTCGAATGGTAATTGTTAACGTTGAATTTTCATCAAATTCCTGCTATTTTTACACAATTTTAGCAAAACGCACAACTTATGTCATATATAATTGGAGTGAGTTTGAGGTCAAGGCGTTTTAAACAGACGGTAACGATATTATGTTTGGCCATTTGTTTCACTTCTTTTCTGATCGTGTCATGGGCGTTCGATTGACATTGACGAGCTGGTAATACGCACCATGAATCGTAAAGGATATGCTTCTAGCTACTGATATGAACATCAGTAGTAATAAAACATAAATGCCACTCAGTTTGTTTCTGCTGATAACAGTATTTCTATAAAAAAAAACATTTGCACGCATTTCCATCACACACGCCCCACGACCGGTTTCGTGCTGTTTGCACTCATCAGGTAGGGACAGTAGGATCAGCGTCTGCGTGCGCTTGAAACAGTGGAGGAATGGAAAACAAGCGCAACTAGTATTTCTAAAACTTTCTATCAATCTCAAAAATCAGGATCACCTTGATAATATTTATAGAATAACGACAATAACACCTGTGTTGATAGAGCGGGAATTTCATATTTTAAACCGTCGTTGTCCAAAATTGAAGTAGACAACCTTAAAAATTTAATCAACCTAGCAAATCCGTCACAAATCACAAAACATTTGATCCGATAGGAACAAGTGGTTGAATTGCTGATACAAGGAGCGCGACTCTAAACTCCTTAAAGGTATTACATTTACATTGAAGTTTTTATAAATTCCAAATTTATGTAAAAAGTTCATTCTGATTGTATTCTCTGAATTTACACGCAAACTACAAGTTCAAAAATAATTGACTGTTATAGGTATTAACGTTGTAAAACAGTTTATTTTATTTATTGATAGATTTGGTGAAACTGCATTCCTACGCCGATGAAACAGGTAATATTTTTCGCCCCCCGTGCAAAATACACGACTTTCGCTATTTTATGCAAATCATGGTGTTGTTTCGGAAAATAAATAAGAGATTTATGCTGACTTTCGGTTTCCCGAATTCGCCCAATGGAAACCCGAGTACGCAAAATGTTTGTGATCGGAGTACTTGTAGACGAAAAGTTCTTCCTCCAACATTCTCGAAATGGAAATTAAACAGTTTTCAGTTGAAATATGTATACAAATTCTCGGTTAATTCCGTCTTGTGCAGCAGTGAAAACCTTAAATAACGAAAATTCCGTCCCTAGAATCCTCTACACAAATTCAAAGCCTGATTCTTTAATGTTGAGGAATTGCGGGGTTTACCGTATATGTTAAGAGATCGCACTCTTACACTATGTTATCAAACGAATACATTAGATTTGTGTGGCGGCCATCCGCTGATTGAGAATCCCTTAGGTAGTAATCTCGTACAATATACCAAATTATTACATGTAGTGGCTAAAATCTACGGTAAAAATACACAAATGAATGAAGTTGTAAATGTCAAAGGCTAGTTGAAATGCTTAGGTATCAGAGGGCTCTTTCCTAAGATCAGATTAAGTATTCACAAATCCACAATGTTTAGCGCTTACTAACAGTTTCCTCTGAATTGTACGATCATTGTGTAAGATGCCACAGAAGTAAAAACCGAGCAATAATCACAATGGGGCATTTATTATCACGGTTGCTTGTTTAATTCGATATAACAATAGTATTAATTCAAACATTCATTAAATTGAATATTTTAGTTGTTTGTTGTGCTCTGTGTACTAAAAAAGCGGAACGACAAA
The DNA here is from genome assembly GCA_013407085.1 of Atriophallophorus winterbourni. Taxonomy (NCBI): domain Eukaryota; kingdom Metazoa; phylum Platyhelminthes; class Trematoda; order Plagiorchiida; family Microphallidae; genus Atriophallophorus; species Atriophallophorus winterbourni. The sequence continues at coordinate 26,507 of JACCGJ010017337.1, forward strand.
CGAAGCACTGCAAAATGAAATGCAGCGGCAGTAACGGCATACAAGACAGTCGAACTCAGTTTCTAGTGTAAACCGTCTGAAAATAATCGATTCCCGAAACGAAAACATTTCATTGTTTAAGCGGCAGATCAAATAATTAATCGTGTTTATTCACAAGCATTAAACACATCACGACTTCGTTTTCCGGATGGCGTATGGGTTTCGAAAAATGACAACGAGGCACAAACAAGCATAAGAAAACAGGTTATTAACAAGTAACTACACTAGTAGCTAGTAACATGAGTCTATTCAACTAGTAGAGCTTATTAGTTCACGAAAATCACTGCGTAGTACTGACCATCAGAAGTAAATGTTTCGAAAAAACGGATAAATGCAGTATACACTAGCAGTAGTTGTAAATGCTATGCATGCAGTCACCGTTGCATATTAAGGGAAATCATCCCAAAATTCAGCTGAATGTTTCAAAAAATTTGATTTCTTAAATTGGTCAGAGTTCCTCAGCGTCATTTCAAAAATTACAAATGCAAAAAACCTACACCCAAAGATATACAGTTGTGCAGCTGGATAATTTTAAAGTAACACAAATAGCCCATTCAATTAAACAGTCAGTCGTATGGATCTCTAGACTGGGAGGATAAAACATGAACCAAACTTAAGGATAAATAAAAAAGTTTTGAGGTGGAAAAAGCAATAAGCCTAACAAAAACGAGAGGGTGACAACATATATAGAATGTAAATGTAAAATCTTCCAAGAATTAAATAGGCACAGTCACACACCGCGTGGTTCGTCATGTATTTATCGATCTTTAAAGTGAAAACCTCGAATGATGCCGAGCGTATGATTTGTTCGGGCAAAATATTACACGTGAAATAAATTCTGACCCAGAAAAAAATTCGACGTATATCCAATGGTATGAAAGCACAAGCCTGATCCAGGCAAAGTGCCGCACAGTCAGAGACTGCACGTGGGCTAAGATACTGTCAGGTTGCCCAGGCCTAGACATATATGAGGGGGGAATAGAAATGGTAGTGAGACTCCAGCGTATTTCAGCGTGCAGCTCACTACCGTTGGCCAATCAATTTAGTACAATGTTAGCCGCACAGCACAGAAATGCTGCACGATCGAGAATGCGGAATGCTTGCAGCGTGCTCGAGTAAGGTTCTCGGGCTTTAGTAATGGTTTTAGGCGAGATACATTCACATACGATACGGGTACAAACTACAACCAGTATGCACTAAGAAACAAGGTCAGTACTCATTTTCTATAAAACGAAAAGAAGTGGTTGAGTGAATAGCAATGGAATATTTGAAAATTTAATCATGAAATTACGTTTTTGTTCGAATAACCCATTTATTGTAGCTGAGCGCCGATTGAAAGTGGTTAAATCGAATATCGCATAATGGTAACGATAAATTCAAGCTGATCAAACCATCTCACAATAAAAAAATAGTAAAAGTGAATTTATCTATACGTTGATTCGAAACATACTTTAAAACTTTCTCCAAGAAATAGTGTTGAAATGCTGGTGATCAGCAGCTAAGAACATAACGTGAAATATACAAAATGACAAGCATTTCCTTCTTTTATCCTTCAGGTTACGGACACATTGTGCCACAAACGGACCTCGGCAGGGCCGTGACCGTCCTCTACGCACTGATTGGGATCCCTTTGGTACTCTTGTGTTTGACAAATCTTGGTGGATTTTTCGCCACTTGTGTGCGCTTGGTGTATCTAAACATGTGTCTTCGGCCATATCAAAAGCATCGAGAAAAGAAGTCACAGGACGCAGCTTCCTCGGATAAAAGCAATACAAACGTGAAGGCCGATAAACAAACCTCACACGAAGGAACGAGCAGAAGTACTTCGAGAAACGCTTTTGCATTGAATGCTTCAAAAGATGGCAAAATAAATCAGCAGCTGAATCTATCAAGCTCTGCATCCTCATCAGCATCGAAATTCACAAGAACAAGTAGGTTGGGCAGACCATCCATCTTATTTGACCGGAAAGCTCAACAGCTCATTCATACATTGACCACATCGCAATCTATCATATCCAACAAAGAGACGGTTACAACGAACCGTAGCGGAATAAGGGTCCCGATATGGCTTACAATGCTGGTCTTCACCGCGTATATAATTGTAGGAGCGACGATATTTGCTAATTGGGAGCAATGGAATTTCCTGCAATCCGCTTATTTCGTCTTTATCACATTGTCCACTATCGGATTCGGAGATTTCGTTCCCGGGATACAAAACGCGCAATGGCAAACTGGGTATTGGAAACCAGTGTTCTGCTCGATATACTTGTTATTCGGTCTCTCAATGATTGCCATGTGTTTCGCATTGATGCAGGAAGAAGTGAAAACCAAATTCCGCAGATTTGCTCAAAGAATTGGACTTATCGATCAACAGTGATGGGAACAGGAGAGAAATTGTCATTGACAGTCACCCATAATATGATTTGATATCATAGATTAGTGTGTATAATATTATCAATATTTTATTGACGAGGTTCTGAATTTCGTAAAAAGAGAGTACTTGGAAAGTTGAGCAGTTTTAAATGCTAGGCCGCGGTTGGACAAGATTTGATTCAAGGATTTTCGCTAATAGAAAACACTTAGCAAATATACTGGATAAAGGATAAACGAAAAAGTGCAAATAGGAATATATAACGAGAATCTCGAATATATGGCTAATAAATGACATGTAAATCCCGTTTTGCTTCAAAACTCGCATTGCACACAGCATCAATCACACGTTGAGGTAAGGCATTCCACGCAAAGTAAGCACGCGTGGCAAAATGGTAGGATCTGCAATCAATCCATGAGCTTTGTGTGTAAAGAGGTAGGGCATCTCCAAATGTCACTTTCTTGGAACAAGCGTTCGAGTGGGTCCTTTGGTGATCAATATACTATTAATCAGGTTAATTTCGCGGTATCTGACTTCCGCTGACCGATAATTATTCAAAACGAGTCGACCAATTAATGTAAATCACGATGTGGCACTCGTAAATGACCAAAATATAATACAACGTCGGTAAATAACAATCCAAAATACTCTGGCGCCTTCGGCCTCAAATGCACTTTAAAAAAACATGAGTGGTTCAATGAGAAATCAAGATTGTTTCAACACAGGTCCTCTACTGCTTTCCTTGTTCGCCCCATAGAACCCACGGCACAGGTGCATATCCGCAGTTTCCTTAACATGAAGCACAAAGATGATATGATTTGCACCCTCACGACAGTGTGAAACACAGGGATATTAATTTAGAAAATCACACTGCCCTAAATGTGAGCGGCCTCTTTTGCTTGAAAGAAGTGCGTTACACCTAGTGCGTAGGTGCGAAGGGCATTAGCGGTGAGTGCTAATCACGAGCTTTCCAATGATATGCAGAACTCCACCCTGCGGCACAACACAAGAGTTAGAAGCGCCGAAAAGTGCGACGGCGACAATTGCGAACTCGTAATATTATGGGTTTCGGAATGATTACATTCAAACGGTTCTAGTTACACTTTAGGAAGTATGAGAAGATGGACGGCAGCCGCAATCGAACAATCTGCAATTCGTCAATGTCGGTCAAACGAGGCCTGCGTGGCGGGGGCTTGAAATGTCCCGGTTGGCACGAAATCGACTGACAAATCAGATCGAACTGACAACCGGGACAGACATCGTTGTTGAGATTGTTTGCTTATATTAGACCAATCGGCCTCTCTTGCGTTATGGGATTCGTGGGTGAATGTGATTAGCGTTGGAATGGTTGACCTCGTGGATGAAAGGAGACATTATCGATGTGCGTGCGTACAGCGCGAGCTATAACGTGGTTAATGTTAAACGGATGACCGAATGTTTCAATAAGTGGCCAGATGTGAGGCACCTGTCACTTGTTGACCTGAAGCAATAACTTCCGGCGTATACCCCACTCACTACACTAGGACATAGCGGCCTTACATGAGATACACGAAACCTTTCCTTAAATGCCCTATTTTACAGAAAGCAGGTTATACAATTTACACATATAAACCATTTACAACTTTGCAACAGAGCGGCATATCGCATAAAAAAGTGACAGCCTTTGGAGCTCTCGTTTGTTTCTGGATCTGAAACATTCAGTTGACATCATGGAGGGTTTGTGCTCTAAATGCCCATAGAAAAACAATTCAAGTGGCACCCAATATGACACTATAAAAACACTGCATGGCATCAAATAATGATGAGTTGAATAGAAGCAAACATGAGGAAATGGACACTAAGTGAATAACGTACGGGTAACCGAGGGTAGATATGCATCAAAATCATTATAACCATTCATATATGGTACCCGATGTATATTCAAATATCAACTAGATGTCGGAAAATGAAAATGAGATCGACATCGCTGCCAGGTCCCAATGTGAAACATGAAACCGAGAAATGACGAGTGTGAGGCATATGTAAATGTATGAAAGGACAAGACTGATCCTGGCAAGGTGCTGCACTGTCACAGACCTTGTGGGCTAAGATACTGTCAGGTTGACCAGGCTTAGACAGAAGAACACCACGTTATGGTTATAAACTGAAGTTTAAATGCCCTTACAAAATTAGTATGGCTAACGATTTTTCACACCAATTCAGACTAGATTTGGAGTTATAAACCTCAAGATACCAAGGGCCTGGGTGATGTAGGACCGAATTCTTAAAATAATATATGTTGAAATTTAGATCACAAAGCAATAAACGAAAAAGTAAGCACGGTTCACTAAATCTGATCTTGATTTTCTAATCTGATAAAGGCAAACAACGCGAAATCAGTAGTAGCAAGTAAGTACGAGCAAAATCACGTTGAGTGCAAACTTTTATTGCAACCCTAAAGATGTTAGATACGACGAGCTAGTTGTAGCTGATCAGGAAAAATCGGTTTCATGGTTGTTCGGCATTCAAGTTCAGTAGAATAAGACGCGTTTACCAACTGGATGCCGCTTATGTCTAATAATGTTTAATGATGTGTGAAAAAGCGTGATATCGATGTGTTTGATAACTCGCGGAGACGGAACCTTTCAATCGCTATCGGTTTTGACGAAAGAGCCTTGGATACATGAAGTTACATATTTGTGGTTACAATATTTGTGGTAAGAATCAACACAAACCACGGTCCGTGGTACGGCAGCCTAGATGGTCAATTCAGGTCGGTGGTTTGATCGTTATTGAAAAGGGTACAAATCGGTATAGACAAGAAACGGCTATCAGAGTTAACGGTAAGTCGGCTAGTACAATGTATTATCGTTATCTTGGCTGTTAAAGTTTCAAATTCAAAGCTCATAGGCAAATTAATATTTAGAAATGTAGGTTTGGAGAGTAAGTGACATATAAGTTTGAATATGATCAATTTGACCAATTACTCTGCGGTATAGGAAAGAAGAGGACTGAAAGAGGGAGGTCAAAAAGATTTCAAGATGCAGACTTAGCGATAAAACGGATTCGTTGAAGATCGTGCTTTAGGTAAAGTGAGCGACAAAGTAGGATCAGATTTGGTCGAAAAAACACAATTGCCTGTTAGCCAGCATATTATCGATCGCATCTCTAAACGAAAAAACTAACAGGTGTCTTTGGGTTTATAGCATTACCGAAGATAATTATGATAAGACTTGTGCTGCTATTATCTAAATCAACAACCGGTGTAGCATAATTAGCCAAAGAGTAGCGAAAATTCCGTGCAACGTTAACGATCATGGCGTCATTGAAAAGCGGTAGAACACAAGCAACCAATGGCTTCTGATTGAAAACTTAATCCACGTAATAGAATAGAAATTAGAGCCAAGCGTCATAAAAATATCTGTATTGACAAAGTAAAGAAGAATGAAAAGTAATCATTCCTTCTTTTTCCTCTTAGATTGCTTTTTACTAAACTGCCTATTTCGTTTTCGAGACTTTCGCTTCGTCGGATTCATTTTCAAGGCAGATTTCAATGACATTTGGGGACTAAAAAGAAACGAATGGTTGGGAAACAAGCACATCGCCTTACATATCATCCGCATGCGCCGCATTTTCCACAGCTGTCATAATCGCCGGCTAAACAACACTGATGAGAAATGCCTAGGAAACTAACTCGATTGGATCCCAAGAAATAGTGAGACTGAGATACGTCGATTTGCTCAACCACGACAGTGCGATTACCTACAACGTTTTCCTCGGTTGAAAGGACAGTGTCGAAATTGGTGTTAGGAAAATCCAAATTCATCAAGCCAGCCAGTCGTCGTTTCGCAGCGTCTTTATACTGGAACAAAGTAAGCACAAATGAGAACCGAGCAAAAGTACGCGTTGTTTGACTGCTTTGATTTCCTCAGCCAGACGTGCTTCGGCAGCTTCTTTGGCCTTCTTTTTCCGTACCAATTTACGTTTCCGAAAGCCAGTCAAATATTCCCTGAATTGATCGGTTATTTAAAAACATACTTCCGCTTTTCCTCGTCAAATACTAGGGATAATTTTGGACCCCTTGGTTTCCGCATTGTAGTACAGTCAGCTGCAAAAGATTGATGAGATAAAAAAAATCATAACAGATATAATGTTTCCAGCGTCAGAACAGCATTATTAATCATAATACCAAAACTGCTCTCTGACGGCTGAATAGAGATACAATCAAACGATCCTGTATAGATTGGACGGTGATAATTGTTGGCCTCTTTCGATAAAAGTCGAGCATGGATGTACAAGTTGAATACATCATCATCATCATCATGAAGCACAAGTCTGGAGCCAGACAAAGTGCCAAACAATATGAAGCAGGAAAAGCAGATAAACAAGCGCGTGGAAAAGGGAAAGCAGGCAAGCGGAATACGTAAAAGCAAATGCACAAAAAAGCAGCTTGTTTTTGTAGTTTCACTGCATGCGATTTTTGGTTTTTTTAGTTTGTTTTGTTTTTGATTTTTTGTGTTTTTATGTAAAATAATACCGAACAAAAAATTATGACACACATAATAAAATACACTGGCGCCACTGACTTCGGTTTGTGGCCATATCGCGTAAGGTTTCCAGCCAACTATTAGGTAGGGCTTTTGGACCCCACCCAGGCAAACGAATACGCCCAACTGAGCCTAGCGCTACGGTAAGTTTCTTCATCCCAACGTGCCACGTCATGGACTGGCCACCCGATCTTTTCTCCCAGCTTCTGTCAGGCTCTGCGAATAAGGCGCGGTACGGTAAACGGTGAGTAGGCATTCTTAAAACATGTCCCAACCATCGCAAGCGAGCAAGCATCAGCATTTCTCTCAGTCCGTGGCCACCTGGTCCTAACACCCGCTTGCAGACATCTATATTTGTAACACGATGCTGCCACCGAATGCGAGCAATTCTACGCAGGCAACGGGTATCAAAAACAGAAAGCCGACGGACATCTTCCGCTCGGATAGACCAGGTTTCGCAGCCATAAAGAGTGTAGCACGCACCACTGCGTTGTACACTCGGCCTTTAGTATGGAGTGAAACATCGCGTCGACGCCACAGGTGGCGAAGGTTAGCAAACGCTGCACCCGCTTTGCGAACACGATGTGAGATCTCGTCCTCGACACAACCTCCAGCGGAGATACAACTGCCAAGGTAAACAAAGCTGTCGACCAATTCAAGATTGACATCGCACACAGTTAGGTTTGGAAGAGAGCCGCTCCAATCCTGGGTAAGTGTTTTACACTTGTTAGGCGCAAAGCACATGCCATACCTTGAAGCTTCAAGTGCCAGGCGGTCCAGGGCTTGTTGCATTATATGAGGGTCATCTCCCAGAAGTGCGATGTCATCGGCATACTCTAGATCGGTCGCTCGCTCACCCGGTAGAAGTTCAACACCTGTGCCCACCAGGCCAGCTAAAGCTTTTCTCAGGACATCGTCGATCGCGGCGAGATAAAGCAGCCCTGCCGCACCCCGCTGGAGATATTGAACGAGGACGACAATTGTCCGTACGCTCGAACCCTGCCCGAAGTTTGGCAATATAATGCTTTCAAGATCCAAACATACTTCTCGGGCACTCCATGTCTCAGTAGACAGTTCCAAAGACTTTCACGATCGATTGAATCGAATGCCGCTCGGATGTCAAGGAATACCACGATAGTTGGTTTACGAAAAGTGTGGCGTTGCTCCAGTAACTGACGGAGTGTGAAAATTTGATCTATGCACCCTCGGCCGGCACGAAACCCAGTTTGCTTTTCACGGATTTGCTCTTCCCGTTTGGTACTCAATCGGTGAAGCAGAATGGACGCCAGTATTTTAGGAGCTACTGAAATGAGACTGATACCCCGATGATTTTCACAGGAATCGCGCCGTCCCTTTTTGAAAATCGGAGCAATTACTGATTTTCTCCAAGGGATCGGAACGCGTTCCTCAGCCCATATGTTGGCGAACAGCGCTTGAAGTTCGCGAACTAAAGCGAAACCGCCATCGTTGAACAATGACGGAAGCAAAGCATCAGCACCTGATGCCCGATGGCGCTTAAGGCTCCGGACTACACTGTAAATCTCTGATTGAGTCGGAGCCTCAAGAGAAATCGACCATGGGGTACAGTGTTCCGTATTCTCGAAATCAGTGGGTGCAGAAGGCCAGTTAAACTGTGCTTCAAAATGTTCTGCCCATCGCTCCATGCGTCTGTGCATGTTAAAAAAAATTGAATAAAGAGTGATTGGATAGCCATCTTGTGACTTCGTTCATTTATAATCTACAAATCTTTGTACCACTATACAATTCGATTCAGGAGAAAATCCTACGATGCTCAAAAGAAATATAGTACTGGTTGATTAGCACCGTATTTTCAGTTTGTTTGGTATGCATTCAGCAGGTGACAGCAACAGTAACTCAACACAAATTCAAGATGGTTTATCATTATATACATATGCATATATACATATACATACGCATACAATTAATTTCTCCAAGGGTAAAATGCATCAAATATTTTCGGATCAACTGAGGTCCAATTTGGACGTGCACTTTAGAACGAAGTACGAGATACCGGGACTTGCAGTGAAACGTTTGACCCAAAAACTTTTGCTAGTAAACTGGATCGTATGTCAATCAATTAAGACGGACAAGAAAAATCGTTCAGTCGACAAATTGTAACTCGATGTCGGGAAATGTTTATCATTTTTTAAATTTGTGGTGAAATTATTGTAACAGCTGAAAATTCGTGTGTACGAATAAAGTCAATTTCTTCTTCTTCAGCAGTTCAGCAGTATGGTCGAAGAAAAACGTGCTCCATATTGGTTAGGACGAAAAACGCTGCGGAAAGTTATGATGCAGTATCTCCAATATTGAACTCGTGGTGAAAGCATAGGTAAAAATTGCATATCGTGTGATAAAATGTAGGTCAATGTGTTCTTTAAAAATATTAAGTGATAGGGCAGGAATAACAGAAAGAGGTAGCGTGTTCCAAGCAAGAGGAATCCAAATGGCGTTTGAGTGTTTGCGGCAGCCCAATTTACATGGATGGGTTTCTTCTGTCCATATCCAGTATGCAAGGATCAGATTGTCTCGGATGCGACGGTAGCTTGTAGAGAACAATTGTAGAGTTGTAAGACATTCCTCGTAGCTGATGAGGCGAAGCCCCTTTGCAAACTTTGTAGAACATCTACGCGGTCTTTTAAAGCGTGCTGGTCACGTTTCAACCATGGGTTCCAGACGCAGACAATATACAACAATTGTAGCCTGATGAACACCGAAAAATGTACGGAGAGAGACGTGGACCGATTGTTCTGAAGGCACGCATTAAGAGCCCAACGTTTATATTTGCCACCGCTGAAGCACTACTACACTGAGCAGAACAGCTCAAGTCATTTGTACGAACACCCCAAGATATTTTTCTGACTTTGTGACAGCGAGCAACATGCCAACCTGAATATAGCAAGGGTCGCCAGGAAGACGAATACGTAACGAGTGGCATTTCTCAGCGTTAAATGGTAAGCGGTTGATTATAGACAATGTATGTAATGAATCCAAATCGGATTGAAGGTTCCTCGTATTGTTAGAGTTGATGACTCGCCAAATCTTGATATCATCCGCGAATAGAAGAAATTGTGATTTGACATACCTTCCAATGTCCTTGATAAATATCAAGAATAGACGCGGGCCAAAAACAGACCATCGACGTACTCAACACTGGATTGGGAAGGGTTCTGAAATGATTTTTCTAACACTCACCCAAAGGGTTCCAGAACGCACGAATGCAGCAACCTAGGACAGCTCCGAAACATTCGATTCGCCGCTCCGGCGATTCCGCAGCAGTCATCTCACAACACGCATGTGTTGGTATATTGCTGACTTCACGTGCAGAATCCTCGGTAATTTATCGGATCTGTTTAGTTCAATTGGCCATTAAAATTAGATCCAACTCAAAATCGTATAAAAATGATTGTTTATTGTGCCAATTTATGCCATATGCCCATTCCAATGACGAGAACCCCTTCTACGACGCTCAATGCGCTCATTTGTGACTTGCAAAATGCTCCGTGGTTGACTTAGAGCATGATATGAATGCAAGACTGGGCTGATTCGATGCATTAGAGTCAAAATTACAGTGTTTGACATTAGTTCAAGTTCAAGTTGCACAGGGCTGAAGGTGGCTAAAAGCCAATCACGCGCCCAGATTTCCTTCGACGGTATGCGGTTGAGCACCCGGCACTTCGATATAGAGTATACAGTTCGTACTTTTCACACGTTCTTGCTTCCGAATATCTGGAAAGTAAGGTAGGGTTTCTCTTCACCAGCACGGTGAGAGGTCAGCTATTCAGGAAACAATGCAATAATATGCGTGAACAATGTGTGGTGTATGAAATCACTAGCCTAGTTGAGGTAAAGTGAAACACAGTCATAGACTGCATGTGGGCTAATTTACTGTCAGGTTGTCCAGGCCTAGACAGATATGATAAAAATGTAAAAATACGTTTTTTGTTTTTTTATAAAGTTTTTTATTAGACAATATGCGGAAATATGATAGACCATTTAACGTCTAATTCCCTTTTAAAGCTCAACACATTTGGGAGGCTTACTATACAATCTGGGAGCTTGTTCCAGAAGTTGACCACACGGTTGCTGAAAAAGTGCTCACGTGCCAGCAACCTGGGCCTACTCTTAAGAAGTTTCATGGAATTACCTCTTGTAGCTGCTTTAGGTGCAAGTTTAAGGATTTCAGTAATATTATCACCTGTAAGACCCTTTAGAATCTTGAAGGCTTCTATTAGGTCACCTCGCAGCCGCCGTCTCTTTAGTGAGAACAAACCGAGGTCCTTGAGTCTAGCCTCATAAGTTTTACCTGCCTGACCCTCAACCATCCTAGTCGCAAGGCGTTGGACCCTTTCGAGACATGCTATATCCTTTTTTAAGTACGGTGCCCAGGATTGAACGCAGTACTCCAAGTGAGGCCGCACGACTACTTTGTATAAGGGGATGAAGATTGAAGGTTTTCGGCAAGATAACGCTGAGCGAAGTCTGAACAATTCTCTGCGAGCCTTGTTTGCAGCTTCGGCACATTGAGTAGCCCATTTAAAATCGCCTGTTATAGTAATGCCAAGATCCTTCACTTTCTGAGCAGCCGCTATTCTGATAGTTCCTTCTCCAACTTCTAGTTGGGTTGTCGCTAAATCAGTCGTCAGAAGACAGCTCTTCCCCAGGTTTAGTGGCAAGTCCCAGGTCTTTGTCCACTCGATTACTTTTTCTAAATCAGAGATAAGCGTATCTCTACTGTCGGTTCCTAGGATCTTAACATCATCAGCAAACAGGAAGCAGCGTGAACTCAAGCACGCTGCCAGGTCGTTTACAAAAATAAGAAAAAGTAATGGACCAAGCACCGAGCCTTGAGGCACTCCACTGAGAATCAGTGATTCCTGCGAGCACTCCCCTGCAATTCTAACATAGTTAGTGCGATTAGTTAAGAAGCTGTCTAACCATCGATGTAGGTCACCTGTGACGCCACACATACTTAGTTTGTGCAGAAGGTACCTATGGTTCACCGAGTCAAATGCCTTTTGAAAATCAAGATAGCAGACTTCGACTACTCTCCCTTCATCGAGGCGTAATGTCACTTCGTCCAGAAAGCTTAGAAGATTGGTTAGGCAGGACCTTCCTTTCCAGAATCCGTGCTGGGCATCGGATAGTAAGGAATTGGCTACCAAATGTTTACATACCTGGTGCCGAATGATTTTTTCCAAGCACTTGCAAAGAATGCTTGTCAGGCTTACTGGCCTGTAGTTGCGTACATCCGAAATGGGACCCTTTTTGTATATGGCTATTACCGCCGCTCGTTTCCAATCATCCGGTAGTATACCCTGGAGTAAGGTAGCTTCGAAAAGATTTCTGATTGCAAGGCTAACTATATTCGCGAGCGGTTGAAGAATAGCCGGATGTATGCCGTCGGGGCCAGCCGACTTAGTTTTGTCCAGCTGCGACAGAACTGTGGTGACCATTTCCTGATTAACCTCCACCGAGCTAAAGGGAGGTGCTCTGCACTCGTGAGTTTCTAAACAGTTACCTGAATCGCGCCGATAAACACTGCAGAAGAATGAATGCAACGCATCGGCTTTTTCCGGTGCAGTCAAAGCCGTATTGCCATCGTCCAGCACTAACGTACCTATTTCTTCTCTTAATGATCGCTTGGACTGAACATAGCCATAAAAAGCTTTCAAGTTAATCTTTGCTTTTTTGGCAAGTCGGGATTCGAAGTCCCTTTTAGCTTTCCTTTGCAGCGCAACAGCTGAATTTCTGTCTGTATGTACTGCAGTCTAGATCTGTGAGTTCCACAGAATTTGTACGCCCTCCAGCTACGGTCACGACATCTAATAGCCTTGCGAATAGACGCGCTCCACCAGGGTGGTTTTCCTCGCGTTCTCACTGGTTGTAGAGGAGCAAAATCATCCTGTAGTTGTAAAAGGTGCCCTTTTATAATATTCCACCTGATTTCTACACTAGGTTCTAATTCGTCTGGTTCCCAACTTAGATTCATTGCTTTAGTTTGTAGTTGGACGATGTCCATTCGACCAAAGTTGCGGACATCTTTACTTGAGGACTAGGATGCACTAAAGTCCAGTCAAGAAGAATTACAGCGTGGTCGCTCTTGCCTAGTGGCGAAAGGTATTTGATTCCATAAATATCTCTTTCATGAGACGATAGAACCAAATCTAAAGTTGACGGAGTATGTCCTGTCCTAAACCTTGTATGTTCCCTGACATGTTGATAAAAGGCCCCGACATGAAACCAGCGGACAGATAATGTTAAACGGTTTATATAATTCTAAACAAAACCTCGGTTATTCATAAGCAGTATTTCTTTCCGCAAATAAAAGTGTCAACGTACAACTTGGTGCTCATTAGAAAAGAATTAAAAAGTGATCGGTTAAGTCAAACAAGGCGCGGATGTTCAAGTTCAAGTTCAAATTGGGAGCTTGTTCCAGAAGTTGACCACACGGTTGCTGAAAAAGTGCTCACGTGCCACCAACCTTCGCCTACTCTTAAGAAGTTTCATAGAATTACCCCTTGTAGCTGCTTTACGGGCAAATTCAAGTATTTCAGTAACATTATCACCCGTAAGACCCTTTAGAATCTTGAAGGCTTCTATTAGGTCACCTCGCAGCCGCCGTCTTTTTAGTGAGAACAAACCGAGGTCCTTGAGTCTAGCCTCATAGGTTTTACCTGTCTGACCCTCAACCATCCTAGTCGCAAGGCGCTGGACCCTTTCGAGACATGTTATATCTTTTTTCAAGTACGGTGCCCAGGATTGAACGCAGTATTCCGAGTGAGGCCGCGCGACTACTTTGTATAAGGGAATGAAGATTGAAGGTTTTCGGCAAGATAACGCTGAGCGAAGTCTGAACAATTCTCTGCGAGCCTTGTTTGCAGCTTCGGCACATTGAGTAGCCCATTTAAAATCGCCTGTTATAGTAATGCCAAGATCCTTCACTTTCTGAGCAGCCACTATTCTGATAGTTCCTTTACCAACTTCTAGTTGGGTTGTCGCTAAATCACTCGTCAGAAAATACCTCTTCTTAAGTTTAGTGGCAAGTCCCAGGTCTTTGTCAACTCGATTACTTTTTCTAAATCAGAGATAAGCGTATCTCTACTGTCGGTCCCTAGGATCTAAACATCATCGGCAAACAGGAAGCAGCGTGATCTCAAGCACGCTGCCAGGTCGTTTACAAAAATAAGAAAAAGTAATGGACCAAGCACCGAGCCTTGAGGCACTCTACAGAGAATCAGTGATTCCTCCGAGCACACCCTTGCAATTCTGACATAGTTAGTGCGATTAGTTAAGAAGCTGTCTAACCATCGATGTAGGTCATCTGTGATGCCACACATACTTAGTTTGTGCAGAATGTACCTATGGTTTACTGAGTCGAATGCATTTTGAAAATCAAGATAGCAGACATCGAATACTCTTCCTTCGTCGAGGCGTAATGTCACTTCGTCAAGAAAGCTTAGAAGATTGGTTAGGCAGGACCTCCCTTTCCAGAATCCGTGCTTGGCATCGGATAGTAAGGAATTGGCTACGAAATGTTTACATACCTGGTGCCGAATGATTTTTCCAAGCACTTGCAAAGAATGCTTGTCAGGCTTACTGGCCTGTAGTTGCGTGCATCCGAAATGGGACCCTTTTTGTATATGGCTATTACCGCCGCTCTTTTATAATAATCTCGTCACAAAATCAAATTGCGGGATTATGTAATTCCGGAAATCATGCATATTCACATGTAATATTAATGGCACTTGCTCACAAGACTAGAAAGTAATGAATAAATGTTAAAGAAATTGTTAATTAACAATTAAGAGTTGGATACGGAGGCTTCTAATTTTTCAATTCAATTCTTCTTCTTCTTCTTCTTGAAAGACTACAGGGGGTCAAGTTTTGTAAGCCGCATCTCTTTATATCAGCAACATAGTCCAGGAGAAACTCAGTTGAAGAAATCCTGTCCAGTGTTGTTAAGCTTCGCCGTGATTACAGGCAATACCTTATCCACAAGTTGCTTGAAAAGGTTTTCAGATCTTGCTGAAATTTTGATGGTCTAAAAGCATATAGCTTTACACAAAACAACAGAATAATATGGGAACTACGAATAATGTAACAAGTGAAAACGGATTTTGTTGCTTAATTGGCAGTTCAGGAATCAGGTAAAAATCCAAAGGGCGGAAATTGTTTTCGATAGTTGGGATGATAAATGTAGATGCTTGGGTTCAAGATGCATGTTTTTTTATGCATGAATTAAAGGGAAAAGGCATCAAGACTTCTTAAAAACACCTGCTAATTTGGTGAATTTTCAACATAATCGGATAGATTGTTCCAAGTAAAACAAACTCCCACGGCAAAATATGTCGTCTACAGTTCAACGTAATTCAAGGTTTCAATGGTCTAACAAAGAAACAAGCTCAACAACAACCAAAGGATGATAAAAATTGAAATGTAGGTGTGTGAATAAGATAAGGTATTAGGTTAGGCAGATTATAAGTATATACGTTGAGTCACGAGTGATGAACAGTTGGATTCAATGTGTAAACTCTTGTCTTACGCGAGCCCTGTAGATCAAATAAGCATTGTATAGGGTGATTTGCAGTATTCAAAATATTGTTAACCGAAATCAAATCCCCTTGGAGACTGCGAAGTGGATAATCGAATAAATTCAGGGTTTAGATTCGCTCATTGTATGGTTTCCGGCTTAGTCCAACTACACGTTTGATAGCACGATGGAATATTCTTTGTAAAGCCACAACATCTTTTTAAGCCATGGTGACCATCCTTAAACTGTATATTCCATCGTGGGTCTGATTCAGGTATTCAAAATGCGCGAATAGTCTGTTTTTCGAACCTAGCTAAAATTCTCGTCAGGAGTGACTATTGCAGTGATATTTTGCCATAGAAGGAGTTGCAGTGGATGGACATTCCTAAAGTGAGTCATCTTAACTCACTATATCATTTATCTTATAGTAATTTGTATAGTCATATCTTTTGTAGCAACTTAATTTGCTAACTTAGAATTAATCGCTTTATTTCGATTGCTGATAACGCCATATTGATTTACCAAATTCATTTTATCGTTATCACTTACATTTCATCGATTTTCTGTTCCCTAACTCAGTTAACGATTTCAATCTGTTAAATACCATTTATACATAGTCAACACGCTTATTAATAACAATGTACTCTTTGTCTTTTCGAATATCTTGGTTCAACCATTGCGGATAACCTCTCGCTAGACACGGAGATTGATAATCGGATTGGCAGAGCAGCTGTCGTTCTATCTCGACTGAACTCTCGTGTTCGGGGTAGCCGCAAGCTGACTGTAAAGACAAAGATGATGGTATACAGCGCGTGCGTACTAAATGCTTCAATGTACGGCGGTGAAACCTGGACCACTCATGCGAGACACGATCGAAAGCTGAATGCTTTCCATCTACGAAGGATCCTTCGTGGATCGTGATTAATGATGGAGTGCTTTCAAAAGCTGGTCTACACAGCAAATTCACCATATTGCGACAGCTCCGCCTGTGGTGGCTCGGTCATGTCTACAGAATGGAAAATAGTCGTATTCCAAAAGATCAACTCTATGGTGAGTAGCAATTAGGAAGTCGACTATTGGGCAGATAACACATGCGGTACAAAGACGTTCGGAAAAGAGATATGAAAGCTCTCGGCATTGAACCGTCCAGTTGGAAAGAACTTGCTCTTGACCGCTCACGTTGGAGGCATTGTGTGAAGAGTCTTCTGCAATCTGGGCAGGAGCAGATACAGCTCTTGGCTGCTGAACGCAGATCACGCCGCCGGCGTGCAACTGATGCAATACAACCGAGTTCTGACTTTCGTTGCCAGCGCTGCGGGAGAGATTGTTCCTCCCGAATCGGACTGTTTAGTCATTTTAAAAGCTGTAGAACATGAACATTCACGCGATTGTTATGTACATCCTTGGTCGACATCGACCGAAGGAGGTCAAAAACTCTTTGTCCACGCGTGATCTTCGTTCTTCTGTGGTTGTCTTGGAGGCGAAATTGTATGTGGATACCAAAGGATATTCTACAAATTAAGCTCTTCATTAGCATTGATGATACAGAGCAGCAGATCAACTTGCATTGGTTGAACTGGTTAAGTCACGTTTCACGGATCCAGGACCACTGAGTTCCAAAACGAATAAATTTTGTGACGTCACATCCCGATTTCCGTAAATCTCGTGGTGGCCAAACTCTCACACGAAAAACCCTCATTAGTAACCTTTTCAAAGCAAGGGCAGCACGTCTTTTTTCTGGGGTCCGCGCGATTGAATATCGCAGTGGTTTATTACGCTTCACGATATGCCCCAAAACCGAGTTCAGCGACGATCTTGCGCCAAGCACTTTCTTGTAGTGTTTGCTTAACCTTGTATGCTGTGGAGTGTTGTGACAAGAAAAGCTTTTTGAGGTGCATGGCGGTGTACGCCGCTGGGAAGCTGTCGTGCTGGTGTTGATCTACTGGTTCACGAAAATTGATTGCATGCCTCTGGCATTTCAGTTGTAGGCACTTGTTCCCAGTTAGTTTGTTCTCAATCTCATATAGAATTCTGGACGCTCGATTAGCGAGTCAGCCAGATATTCACGGAGATTTATTCTGGGATACTGATAATCCGGAACTAGTTACAGTAACAGACTGAGGCTGGTCGAAATTCTTGGGTTATGTTTGAGTAGTGGAACTGGGTGCATCTATAAATGTGTTGGGTGCAAAGAACAAACATATCAGAAGTTGATCGTGACACAAACGCGAATTTCAGCCTGAAGATGAAAACGTTATCTGGTGTTCCGTCAAAATTTGTGTTCAAAAACTTCGTGTTTTTCCAGTTCGAGAGATAATCTTATTACAGTCGGATGTTGTGGGCAGTTCAGCGATTTTTTCATTTCTCATTATTTTTATGCTCAAGATAACCTTTGGCTGACATATCAGGCCACTTCTTGGATATCGTCTGCCAGCGTGCTATGAAAACGGTGAAAGGTCTCCATTGCCTCACTTAAGAGGGTCGTGTATTGTTAAAGTGGTGAGCAAAGTGTGAATTATTTTATGTGTATAATAATAATTATAATAGAATGTGATTAAAATCCACGTATATATAATCAGTAAGGGAATATAGACTTACGTTTTCTTGTGATTGCTTCGTGTTGCGACACAACTAAGAATTATAATTTTTGGACGTATAATTTTCTGCCTCTTAGTGGTCGTTTGATATATATCAGAGCAATATCGTTCAGCGAAAATAAAGAGATAATCTAGATCAGTAATCTGAAATCATGTAAATTGTTGCTCGTCACCACATGGATTTGTCAGACGTAACACAAAGTTTACGCAAGTTTGCGTTATGTTCAGCATCAAAACCCGTGATTTACCTCCGAATCGTTGGGAAATTTTTCCTACCTGAAGCGCTTCATAGTATACGTTCATTACTATGCATATTGATCAATTGTACCCAGCAAAAACGCTTGTTTTGGTATGCTCGGCGTTCTACCGCAGAAACATCCTTACCTTCTTGCTTAACGACCACGGGTCCTGTTCTTTTGTAGCGATGAGACCGGTTCTATAAATACAACCCATTGTTGAAGGAAGTATAACTATTGCAATTCACTCTATGAATACATTGCTGATCAACATGGCATGACTGAGAACGTGTCTCTATACCAACTAGCCTGAACAGTCAAAATCCAACGCTGATTCCGTCCACTACGTTTTATACTTCAGTACTAACCCAACATCATAATCAGTCGGATGTTCAAGAAGCCGATTCTGAACAAAATAACCATATATATGTGTCACCAAGTGAAATTCATTACCCATGTTTACCTTAAATTTTGGAACGACAACAACGCATCCGCCCGTGCAATTTGAGAACTCCAAGAGCTTATTTTGTATCTGTTAATCTCATTCAGCATGACAGATAGCCTCTCACTTGAAAGCTCAAGTGAATGTCATGATTGCTGTTTGTTTGTTGTATACTTTGTGCATGACTTTGACTAAGCTCTTCTTATTTACATTTTAGCTATTTTACACTCATTCTTAGATAGTGAAGCGTTACTTACTCCAATCAAGCCTGACTTCTTTCTTAACTTAATTCGGATCGCATATAGAAGGTTTTAGTGTTGGCATCTAGCAGCCAGATACTAGCTTTGACGATAGCCGGAAGACGCTTCATTAATTAGTGTTTCAGAATTTCATCGGTGATGATATTACAGTTAGCCAACAATCTCATATGCGTCAACAGTTGTGATGCCTTTTAGTTCGCTAAATCTGTATCCTCTAGCAGTTGCTGTCACCGTGCTTCGTCAAACATCCCGGAGCGATGCATGATTGGCGCCGTAAGTTCAACTTGGTTGTATTTCCCACGTTCCGACAAAATATCATTACGAATTTTCGCTATCCCTTGAATTTGCTGTAAAATAGAATAAATATACCACTATATAATAGATGTTTTTGCTGAATAATTAAGCTAGTGATAAAATCAGAATGTATTTTTCTGGTGATATATCATTAATCATACCTCTATCCGATAGATACGAGTACGAAAATACCTGCCTCAACGACAAACGTGGCAAAATGATGGCTAAGGGAATTGAGTGCACAGCTTGCAAGCGTTGGGCTCGCCATAGCTGCTCAGGTATACACAAATCTCTACGGTATTTATGCAAAGTACCGCTGGTTGCAGTCATAAGGCTGCCACTGACGCCGCTTGTCAAAAGTCAAGGAATAGCGTGACGTCGCCAAGTTCGTCAGATTTTGTACCCGTCCAAACGTATGCATCTTTTGTGATGGCGAATATAAGTTCTGAGACAACAGCAGGCAAGGAGATAGCTGACAAATCTAGCCAGCTACAACGTCCTTCTAAGCAAGCTACCTCTCTTAAGGTGATATATGGAGCCATATCTTCAAAAAAGCGTGCAAACAAGGTGGAAACAATTGTATCCACTGAGAATGTAGACATAATTATCCAGTTACCTCGTCCTCCAAAGCAAGCTTCTCTCCGAAGGTGGTCAACGTAGCTGGAACTCCGAATAGGCGCACTATGACAAGCAAAACCACAACTTAAAGGAAGCAACATGGAAATGTTGCTGGCTCACCCCTACCGGATCAAATTATCCAGGAATTAAACATTTTGAGTAAGCAGTTTGAGGCATTGCAAGGCCGTTTTCTTCACAAACTAGAACCCGAAATGTACTAGTTTTTAACCGAGTTGAGCTTTTAATTGGGGAATCAAAATGTCGAAGAGATTTTGATCGCAGATGTATCAGCGAGGTCTGAGGCCTTCTATTCCCACGGTGCGAGTTCACCGTGTAGGGAGATGGACGATGGGTAACCGCCCTAGGCCGATGCCGGCAGAATTCAAATACTAGGCGGATCGGCATGCGGTACTGTCTATGGGTGAACACATCGCCAAAACAACTCTTAACAAGCTTCAGGTTAGGCCCGACAACCCTCCCTCTCGGATTAGACAAAAAGATTCCGCTTCAAATTGGATAAACCTAGCTTTAAGGACATCTGCTATCAACAAGCCTGATGCAAATTCAAGCGCTACTGAATCTGTGACGACAATACCGAACAACACATCGACATGAGTCTTGCTGTCCGGATTAGACGACGTTGACGGGCTAATCTCATATGAACATGAGAGCCAAGTAGATGCCTCCAGTTGTTGCTCTTGTTCGATGGATGCGGCCTCAATCCTCAGAGAACGGTCCGTAACATCCATGCAAGAAGCTGTTGAACCGGATACTCCAGCTTTAAGTAGAACGCCAAAAACGTGCACCTCCCTCGGGTGCCTTGACCTAGGGCCAAACAGAATTAGTTTCAGAAGCTCCCATAACCAGCGCCCCAGTGCTTTACGCTAATGTGTGCAGCATAAGGAATAAGTGGGCTGACCTTTTCCTTCGTGTGGCTGAGTTACACCCCAGGGCTATAGAGCTTTCGGAGACCTGGCTTTCCGCGCTTCATGACGTGCCAATATTCATCAGCGAGCAGTATCTCGTCATTAGAAGCGATAGACCTGGCTATAGGAGAGGCAGTGGTGTTGCTCTCCTCCTAGAGTATGGTTCGCACAATACGCGCACGGGTATATCCCTAACCAGTGAAAACCTCCAAGTTGTTACGAGTATCCTGACTTGCTACAAGTCAGCCCTCGCATTTGCTTGTATCTACGTCACACCCAGTTCAGCACAGCAGGAGATTACACAGCTGATTGAGACGCTATACAGATTGTTTCAATCAGCTCTCAGCGTACTCGTCTTAGGTGATTTCAACCTTCCGGGCATAAATTAGGGCGTCCTTGTAGGTTTAGTCACAAAGCGATCCGAAAGATTTCTCGAATGGCTCCATGATCATGCGTTGCATCAGCATGTGCGTGATTCAAGGTAATTCAAGTTCAAGGTTTATGGTCTAAAAACAACATGCTTAACAACAACCATAGGATGGTAAAAATTAAAATTTAAGTGTATAAACAATATAAGGAAAAAGATTGAACAGTATTTAAATGTTCTGGAAACGAATAATGCAATAAAAATTCTTCTAATTTCATTTTAAATTGCTTCGAGGTTTCGTAATGAATGCACTCCATCCACTCTCGAAGCCGTTAGACTTTAAAAATACCTACCACCACTCGGTAAAAGCGATCATGTAATGATAAGCTTCGAATCGGTACTGCGTTTACACAAACCTATTGCTCGCCCTAAACGCAATTTTAGGCTTGTGGACTGGGATTTTCTCCTACAGACTTCAAAATCTTCCTTTCAGTTATCTAACTATTTCAATGTACGTGAGAACTGGGATAGAATTTGTAAGTTTATAAACGAGTTGCGAGACAAGCACAATCCGCTGCAAGTCGTGAAAAAGTATCATGGGCCGCCCGGCTGGACTCCTCAAGTTCGTCGGTCTACCCGTTAACGAGATCGTTTATGGCGGCAATATAAGCTAAGTCTAACTTCTGGTTCTTGGGTCCGATACAAAACCGCTCGGAAAGTTTGTGCTAAAATACAGCTTTTACTCAAATAGGAGTTTGAGTTATCCTTAGCTAGGAATGTTAAATTCAATCCAAAAAGATTCTATAGCTACGCACAATTGAAAGGCAAAACCAGGGAAAGCATTGCAGATTTGAATCTGGAGAACGGAAAGTAGCCGATACGGACTGCCTTCTCCATGTTCTTCAGTTGCGTTCAGAGAAGTGATAATTCTTCAAATGCTCCGTCTAGGTCATTTATTCTACTACCTGGTGCATTTGCACCAGATGTGTTGTCCTTCATGGAATCCTAGGTGTATGGAGCACGTATCCGTGTTCGCGTCAACATAGTTTCTTATATATATCAATGACATACATAACGTCATTTCACATAGCAAACTGTTCTTATTCGCTGATGACATGAAAGTCGTTATCACTTTCCCAGCTAATCGAGCATAAACTTATATAGCTCAACTTAACAATGATTTAGCTGCACTTGCAGATTGGGCGACAAATAACGGTCTAACGTTCTTAACAGCAAAATCAAATTTCATGCCTATAAGATGCACAAAATAGCTCAATCCTTCTTAACAATAACGCAATTCAAATGATTGACAGCACGCGTGATTTAGGATTTCGGTATTCTGCATCACTCAGTTTCAACGAACAGATACGCCACCTTATTACTATAGCCAAGCAAATTATGAATATTATACATAGATCTAAAATTCAACCTCATTGTAAAATAGAAATGTATAAATTGTTCACCATTCCTATTCTTGACTATTGTAACATAATATACACCAATATAAATAAATCCGATAGCATAGTTTTAGAAAAGATACAACGTTGTTTCGAAAAATCCATATCCGGTTATACCACCAAACAATCTTATATAGAAAGATGTATACAACTGACCCTTGACCTTAAACATAATTTCATCTTATTCTTTAAAATTCTGTCAACGGATAAAATAGAAATAAGTTGGAATATTCATATACGACATAAATTTAAGTATAGAATGCTAAACCGTGAAAAAACTATCAAATTACCAAGGTTTCGTACTAAAGTAAGGAACATTTTCTTCTTGAATAAATATGCTAAACTGTGGAATCTCCTTCCAAAATATATAAGACTCAGTTCCTCTTTAAATGAATTCAAATCACATCTGGCTTCATTTCTTACCATAGATAAAATTTGCAATCTTCAAACTTACATGTTTCACCTGATGATTTATATAATAATGGCATTCCTGGGTATTAATATTAATTAAATTTGCATAACGTTCGAAATAGTTTTGTCTCGCTTTCGAGTATTTTGTTCACAGCACAATTCTGAATCCGCACCAAAATTAAACTGGCCGCAGACTTCAATCTAGTTGAATAAATTACCTTCGCCTAGCGGACTGGAAAACGTTTCATATTCAGGAAAGATCAATTTATTTCGAACAATCAAAATGAAAAAGTTCGAAACTTCAACAACTGAAACAAATTATTCATTTGCATGCTTTTCCGTCATTCACACCCCCGACCGGTTTAGTGCTTGTTTCACTCACCAGGTAGGGGATGTAAGATCAGGATCTGCAATGCGCATACAAGCGCTCCTTGTTCAACACTGAAGATTCTTCACATTATCCCGATGATCTTATCCGTTAAACATCAGTGCTTCCGGGATCATTCCTTGACTTTTCTTCGCAATACCTGTTCTTTTAACTATTTCAGATCACGTACGGACTATCTGAAAGCAACTTTCAAATACTGTTATCTTTATGTTTATTGAACGTTAAATTCCGCTGACGAAATGACTTTGAAAATTGTTTTTGCAAATGTTCATACTACAATCTGATTGTACAAATCTTTTGGAAATTATTGATGATGGTCAACATGCCTTGGATATCCAAGAATAAAATTTATTTATTTATTTATTTATTTATTTAAATGCCTGTGATGATGAATCATGCGAAATTTGTATCGATTGTCGACTGCTTGAATCGACTATTAGGTCTCGGTGTGAATTGTTAAGTTCGACTCGATTTGAGCAGGACCTACGATGTTCAATGATGTAATGATTTCTTCCATTCGGATGGAAACGCTGCTAATCGATGTCTCCAGACGAGGGAGTGTTAGACTTATTACACTGGGTTTGGGTGGGCTAAGTCTAACATCATTGGGTTATATTCGTTTTCATTTTTTCCATTCCGACCTTACTATTTCCGCCATGGAATACTCAGTAAGGTTTTACACCGGTCGAAGTTTAGGGAGTTACGCCACTGATTCCATATCCAACTTTCGTGTTCCACAAAGATCTGTTCTCGATCCTCTACTTTTGAACGTGTATGTTATAGACAACTCAGACTCGCTAAATCTGCATTGTCTAATTTTTGCGAAGTACCTCAAATTTCGAACTGCCATACTCTTCTACTGGTTGCACAGATTTGAAAACGATTTAGAAATTTTTTGAGTGAACGGTAAAGCGACTGCTTCTTGTTAATCTACAAAAATGTGCAGATATACATTTTGGAACAAGCAAGCCTGAGGGAACATACCTTTAAGGAGATCATCAACTTAACTGAGCCAATAATGAACGTAACCTGAGTACGATTGTGACACCTTCGTTTAAATCCAAGGACAGTACAAACAGAAAAGCTGGTGACGCAAACCGCACCAGTTAGGCAATTAGTCGGTTTATCTCAGCGATTAAGTATCATAAGTTTCGCATTCTGTTTTCTACATACGTGAGACTAGTTTTGTAATATAATTCAGCACCAACCATCTCACGAAGAATGCAACGGAGTTCAATTAAAATAATACATGAATTGAAATGAATTCCTTAGGCAAAAACAGTTCAACGCCTTAACCTTATGTCGATTAATATTCGGATTGTGTGCAAGGATTTGCTGGTTACTCGTCGGATAAAACAAAGAGCGTAAGTTGACGAATTGCGCGAGCTTTCCAACTCGTGTCAGGCTGAAGAACACGTGACGAGGTTATAGAGCTTCGAAACGGGAGACACTCGCACACACTACGATTCACGCTCTCGTCAAGAGTTATTGGCTTGCGAAATGCAATTCCTGATGAGGTAATTGCATCAAAATCTCAACCTAAATTAAATCATGGAAAATGTACCGCCTGAAATCGCTAGGAAGTTTTACACCATTTGAAGGGATTTTTCTTTTGAGGTTCTGTTGGATTATATTGCCCATTAGAAAGGATTCGGCTCACAGCGTCTCTGCCTTCTATGTGGAAGAAGAAAAAGTACACTAAAACAATATCACACATTACCCTAGTTATTTCGTGGAAGTCGTTCAGCTGATTGATCGGACCCCGCACTTTGGTAAACCCATTAATGTGTAGAATCGGTTGATAATTGTAATTTTCTTTCTCATGGCAAGTTTCGCGTTAGAAAATAATTATTGAAAATTCAATAATGCTTCATTTTTTCAAAGTTGACCTTGAATTCAAACAATTGTCTAGTATCGATAGTAGGGTCCACCGTTTCCTCGTGCATACAAAATGCGGTTATACGCATGTGCTTGAAGAACGTGTTGATACTTGTGTTTGCTTTCAACAGTTCACTAGCATCCTGCTCCTTGCGCTCATCATGTAGGGACAAATATCCGCGAAAGCCGTAACAATGGAGCGATGTTAGATGAAGCTCGATCACCAAACCACGGTTCGGTGCTCAGCAATCCCGTTTTAACAAATGAATTGAATTGAATTGAATTTTGTAAATTTGGTATTATACCGCTAATTTCCTGTAGGTTATTCATAAATGTTCTGTATTTCGAAACTCCAAAACTGTGCAAAATGTCTTCTGCATCTACAACCATGTTAAAACAATCGAAGCGAGATTGCTGTCTTAAATGCAAAAGGATTGTTTCTGAAAAAGCAAGCGCCGTACAATGCGAAATTTGTCATGGAGTCACATTCGGTGTGCGAAACTTGACGAGCAGTATGAACTAATTAAGAAGAGCCAAAACCTCTGGCTGCGAACCACCTGTGAGAGCTGTTTATCAGCTTCGAAGGATGCTGACCCCCGAATCACCTTTTCAACTCTTGCTCCACATGATATGAATACTCAGCCATTCATCCAAAGTGACACAACAGTTTCATGGTTTCAGAGTCCGCCTCGACCTGACAATCAATCATACGCAGCGGGTGCGTCAACTAATATTGACACAGATGCTTTTGAACAAGTGCAGCAGCTGTAGCATGTCATCAAACATCCTGAGGACCAAAAAACGAGCTCATCACCACCCGAACGCTGTTCAATAGCGCCGAGGTCGAGATGCGTTATCCAGTTTAACGCAGCTGAACCGGTTGGAGTATCGGCCACGAGTCGCACAGAGGAAGACCGGGCGTTACTATATACCATGTCAACGATGGCGAACCCGGTACAACTGTAGTTCCTTCATTTCGCCTAAGGCGAAGATCGAAATGCCCCTCCGAGACGACGGAAAATCGTCTTCAACTCTGACGGAGAGGCAACAACCGTCTTTAACAGACGTTCAAGACATCTCAGAGAAACATCAGGATCTTTTCCCAGAGGATAGAATTTGAATCAAAGCCGCCACTCAGGCATCTATTGCAACCTGGAGAAGTCGATCTTCATATTGTGGATTTTCGAGTTGTGAAAATGAGACCACGCACACGATGGAAGACGTTAACAATCACCCCGCTTGTTGTGAGAGATTCGAATGAGCTTGCTCGTTTTGAAGATCCTGATCTCATTGTGGTGACAGAAACATGGTGCTCTTCCGATTATGGTTACAACGAGCTTTTTACGCAAGTTATCACATTTTCCGCAGTGATTGAGCCAGTCGTGTTGGTGGTGGGGTAGCACTTTGTGCCAAAAATAACCTAGCGATAACCGTTCTCGAATTGAAAACCATATCAGATGCATCTACAGTGGGTGTTCTTTATCGCTCACCGCATAGCTACAGCTCGGAACTGATCAAACATTTACGTAAACAGCCGATCAAGCGATTGCTTAATAATGGGGGACTTGAACGTACCTGATATCAACTGGGACGACTGGTCGATCATGGGAAATTTATTTTAGTTGGAAGTTTTAGAATGCATGTCACAATGCGGATTGGTGCAACATATCGTTGAGCCCACAGGAATTCTTCCCCAACAGCGACACACGACGCCTTCTCTCCCAGGCCGTCAGATGTATACGAAGTCAGAATGGTTTCTCCTGTTAGATGCAGTGATCATTGCTCCTTGCTTTTCAAGTTAACAGGCCCCCAGGGTAAATGAATAGGGAAGAACTCGTGTCATTCGCAAGTCAGTTAGATTGGTCCACGCCACCCGATGCGCGATTTGAGTTAATGTGGAAAAACTTTTTATCTAATAGAACGAAAGTTACAGAAGCTTATGTGGCCCTGGTTTTTCGTCGCCCATGGGCCAGAGGCCGACCCTGGATGAATAAATCTATCAGAAGTTTAATCAAAAGAGAAAACGTCTTTGGAAAGCTAATGTACAGGAGCACTCAGAGAGAGCTTATTTTGAATACAAATAGATTCGCAACAAGTGTCCGTTCTCGGTCTCTTTCTGTTCAAGCGTTTGTTAATGATCCAATCGAAGTGATTGTTATTTTCAGACGATCTTAAATTGTCGGTTTCGGCATCTACACTAGAGCAATGCGAGGTCCTGGTCTAAGGGGTGGCTGCGCCCGATCAATCACCAAAAATGTTTTTTTTTCGCTTGGGATTTTGTCGACCGCGTCAATCACATTACATCGAAAGCGATACCATTCGACCAGTAGCTGACAAGAAAGACCTTGGAGTTATAGTATCCGACTCATTAAAAACAAAAGCTGATTCTGCGAAAAAGATTTGCAATGCAAACCGCTTTCTGTGGACAATTCTTAGATCGTTTTCTGTTATAACAGCTGATTCATTCAGGGTATTTTACGGCGCGCATATCATTCCCGTCAGCTGTCTACCCACTAATTATTGGAGAGTGTAATACGCTGTAGCAACAATCAAATCGTTGAGATATAAAAAGCGTCGGAGAAAACTCAACTCCCTCCCTCTCGAGGGTCGCCGAATCAGGTATGATTTGCTGATGACAAGGCGGATCTTGCTTGGAGAATGAGCTGTCGAAGTATTTCACATTCATGACGAATGCCAAAACGCGAGGTCATGATATGAAGCTTCAGAAGCGGAGAACACAACGGCTTGTTGCGAAGTGCACCTTATCCACCAGGATTGTGAACACACGGAATGCCATTCCAAGAACAGTCTTTGCTGCAATCACTGAAGAGCAGTTCTAACATGTACTTGACAGATGCTTGCCGGCTGTTTTGGAAAGACAATCCACCGTTAAACGAAACCCGTTCATCTGAATGGCGATCGTTTCAATGGTTGGACTATGTCAGTGAAGGCGGGCAACCTTCTACCGTCTATACAGAAGAAGAAGAATTTGTAGACAGCGTAAAAATCCTAATTGATCGACGACAAATTGTCAAGCCTTCGTCAGCTGCGTTTCTTTTCGCTTTGTAACGTCATCAAGGAAACCGTTATGTGAATAAATCCTACAGATTGTTGTACTTCTTCGTAGGTTCCGATGATATAGCTACGCTTAGCTGTGGCATTGTCATCAGTTTTCATGATATTTCTCGTAATTATTGAAAATTACGTTGAACCTAATACTAAAAATAATATGTTCTACCGAAGAATCCTTTGACAAAGCCTTTAGATGTATGCTCATGAAACTGCCGAATCGTTCGGACTCAATGTATATCAGCTTGGGCCCTACAGAATCTAGACGAAAATAAATCCGCTGGATCGACGACATGCATCGAAAATTGTAGCCACCTCGTGCACAATTCATCATTAAGCACGGTTCAACATAACTTTCTTTAAAAAGGTCTCTCCAGTCTTCTGTACTTTTTAGATAGTTTCCTAGTCAGTGGATGAAGATGGACGGGTAGAGGTCTTTTACCTAAACTTGAGTAAGGCCTTCGACTCGGTGAGTCACAAATTCCTAGGGTTGAAGCTCGTGGCCAATGGAGTATCTGGTAAGCTTCACGACTAGATAATTAGTTTTCTTCGCAATAGATCCTTTCAGATCCGTGTAGGCGACACTACCTCTGAATTCGCAAAAGTTACCGGTGGGGTCCCACCGGGTTTAGTACTAGGTATATGTATGGTATGAAAGCACAAGCCTGATCCAGGCAATGTGCCGCACATTCAGAGACTGCAGGTTGGCGATATTACTGTCAGGTTGCCCAGGACTAGGCCCAATACTCTTCCTGATCTTCATGGATAATTTGGCATCTCAGTTGTCATGTCATGCTACATGTTTGCAGATAATGTCAAATTCACCGGATCCAGTGATCGCGGTGATTCGTTGAGAAATATCGAAAAGGTCATTAAATGGTCACAGTATTGTGATCTTCCTCTTAACTATAGTAAGTGTCATCTGTTGTCGGCAGCAGTCGACACCATCAGAGTAACTGCAAATTGCGGTAAGATAGACTTTAAATATATTCAACGGGTCAAGGATTTAGGTATAGTCAAAACAGCGGACTCCAAATGGGCTGCGCAATGTGCCTTAGCTGCCCTTTAGGTTTAAATCTGCCTTGGCATGTAGAACGCCGGGAGAATCTATCCCCTTCTTCCAAAAAGACATATTACTACATATTACTACTGGACCTTAACGTGGTGCGATGGTTTGTGTACCTCTATGACCCATTGAGCTATTCTGGGTGGTGCTCTCCTAGCACGTTCAGAGTCACTCATACCAGGAAGGTCACTGGATAGAGGTCAGACGAACACGGTCTCAACCTAACCCGCTGCCTTGTGGGTCAGGCTTTTTAGCCAAAGGCTTTGGTCGAGAACCCTAATTGTTCTCCTGTCTAGGCATGGGTGACCTGGCAGTATCTCAGCCCGCATACAACCATGACCATGACTATTACTACGAAACCCAATTCCATAGTGCATCGGCCGTCGCGCACGATAAACAGGGTCGCCTTACCTGCTGCATACAGCAGGGTGGGTAAGCGAAAACAAGCTACTGCTGGCCCTACTCTTCAAACTGTTTCCGACCCTTCCCCTCCCCCATCCACTCTTAACAACTCTCCGTCTGTCAATCCCAGCTTTAGAAAAGACCGCGCTGAACATGT
Organism: Atriophallophorus winterbourni; assembly: GCA_013407085.1. Lineage (NCBI taxonomy): Eukaryota > Metazoa > Platyhelminthes > Trematoda > Plagiorchiida > Microphallidae > Atriophallophorus > Atriophallophorus winterbourni. The sequence continues at coordinate 56,565 of JACCGJ010017337.1, forward strand.
TGGAACATTTTCTGTTCGCGAATTTACAGATCACTTTCTTAAACCACGGACTTCTGCTCACATCGGAGCCATGTATGTCAGAACTCTCAGACAAATAGGCCAGCAAGCTGCATTGGCTCTTACCTTAGATAGTCTATCTATTGATGTTTGCTGTTTATCGGAAACGCGCTTATATGATCCGTCTATAATTACTGAACTTACTGCCCCAAAACTTTCAACTCGTTACTTTTTGCGCTGCTCTGGTGATTCTGTAGCTGCCATCTCAGGACAGGCGGGTGTTGGTATAGTACTGAATTCACGTGCCGAATCATGTCTTATCGATTGGATTCCTTGGAATAGCAGGATGTGCGCAGTTAGACTAGCCACTAATATTAGATCAAACTCAAAATCTTCTAATCAGAGATGCTTGTTTATTGTAGCAACTTACGCTCCGACTAACACCAATCCCGACGACGAGAAAAACGCTTTCTACGACGATCTTTATGCTCTTTTGCGACGTGCAAAAAGCTCCGATATTGTTGTCTTAGCGGGAGATATGAATGCCAGACTGGGTCGCTTAGATACATCTGAATCACAATTAGGTGGCATGTTTGGTCTTGAAAGCCAACGCACAGATAATGGTGAACGGTTTATACAATTCTGTGCACAATCTCGCTTATTCATTAGCAGCACCTCCTTTCGCCATAAAAGATGTCAATGTGCCACATGGCGCTCGCCGGATGGAAGCCAACCTTCGGCCCAAATCGACCATATCGCCATAAGTGCTCGCTGGAGAGGTTGCATTGAGGACTGCCGCTCTTTTGGAATACCTGCGTAGATTCAGATCATGCTCTTGTGCGATGTAGGTTCTCGTTAAAGTTCTCCGGTGCGAAGCCCTCGAATGGGAAACGCATTGCTGTCGAAAAATTCTTTCAGCCTGCAGTTCAAGACATTTATAGGACCACCTTGAGTAACTCACTCCCAGTTGCTCCGTGTGCAACTGCCGATGAAAGGTGGAACAAAATAGCTAGGATTATTCGAACCACCGCAATAACAGCCTGTGAGACTACACGATCAACCCAAAAGTCTTACTGGATTTCACAACGCTCTATAGAAATTCTTCACCAGCGATGCCAAATACCACACGATCCTGGGCAAAATACAGAGCGTATACGCGTGATGAATGAACTTAAACGGAGCTTAAGACTAGACAGAGAAAAGTGGTGGCTAAATAAGGTCGAACAAATGGAAATAGCAAATAATGCGGGTAACGTGCGAAAACTCTTCCAACTTATTCGATCGACCGGGCCTACGAAAAAAGGAGTGAGTGAGACTATCGCTGAAATAGACGGTACTCTTATCACTAATAAAATCGCCGCCTCTCACGCTGGGCCGAACATTTTGAAGAACAGTTCAGCTGGTCGCCTGCAACAGAATCATTCCCTCACTTGAAGCAGTGTGATCCTTGGCCTGTTAGCGTAGATCCCCTAACGATTTAGAAATTAAAGCATGTATCGAATCCATGAAACGATTCAAAGCCGCTGGCCCCGATGACATACCGCCTGTTTTGTTCAAAGAAGGTGGCCAAGTCCTAATCAACACATTAGGCAATCTCCTCCGTGAAGTTTGGTTGTCAGAATCCGTCCCTCCGAGTTGGGGCGAATCGGTTATCATACCTATATTTAAAAAAGGTGTGCGAAGCTCATGCTCTAATCA